>JAOQIF010000219.1:0-104733 GCA_026260285.1 Colletotrichum sansevieriae | reverse complement strand
AAGAACCTTCTATAAGCTACTAAAAAGGGATAAGAGAAGCTATTAATATATATTAAGAAGATAGTTTCTAAAGATTCCTTTAATATCTATAGTATTACTACTTTACTTACCCCTAAACCTAATACCTCGGTCTTAAGTACCTAGGATACCCGATTCGACTTTGCAAATTACTTTGAGGATCTCCCTTCTTTAACTACTTTACGAACTCGGGTATAATAAGCGTTTATTAATCCATATATAAGGGAATATTATTCAGACCTATAACAATAGGACTCCTATTAACCTCTAACCCAAGGCCTAAGATATACGCTCCATAGCTTAATATCCTGCAGTCTAAAAAAACAGGTAATTATAGCAATCCCTTATAGTAATCCCTATTATTAACTCAGAATAGGGAAATATATTAATATATTAGCAAGCTAGGGCTATTTATAACGACTTTCCTAATATAGATAAGATATTATACTTTATACTAAGCGTTTATATATCTAATATATTTAGTTATATATCCTATAGAAACTATACAAGAATTCTAAGCCCGCTTAGAAAGTAGCTATCCTTAATTCTATAGTATTTACTAGATAGCTCGGGATTACTTATATATTTAACTAATATCTATCCCTCTTAAACGCTCCTTTAGCCTAGCCCGCCTTATCTATTACTACTCTCGCTTTAACCTTTTAGCTAAAACTATCTTTAAGATCTTAAGTATTAAGATTACCTAGCAACACGAAACCTAGTTAGCCTAGATAATACTTAAAGAAGCTTCTAATAATAATACTATAGAAGCTGCTAGGGAATAGCTTTATATTATTAGAGAATCTTTTTAATATTCTGCTCTCTTAGAGAAGGAATAGATTAGAAACTATCTAATAGTTATTAATAAGATAATAAATATCTCTATTACTTTTAAAGGAGATAGACCTCGCTTGCTTACTCTTAAGCTAAGTTAAGCTATTTCTAATAATAATAATAGCAATAGTTCTACTAATAAGCACTCGCATAACTTATTAAGTACTTAGAAATAATAGCTCTTAAGTTAACTCTTTCACCTTAGCTACTCCCCTATACCCCCTATATCTTAGTAACTATCTAGTATATCCTCGGATACTAGGTCTAGGATTTAACGCTAGAAGCGAAGGAGGACTACCTAGTAATATTCCTACTATATCTCCTCTAGTTCTAATAGCAATTAAATTTAAGATTTTACTTGCTTCTATATAACTTAGAATATGCTTTATATTTAAAGGACTTATAGTAATCTTTTTATAGCTATCCTAGTTCTATTTATCTTCTAATATAAATAGTTTATAAATTTTATATTAACTATTATAAACTAATAGTTTATACTAAATATACCTTACTTTTAATAGGATCCTTAAGATTGATTTATAACTACTACCTATAGTTATTTATATATAGGTAGGCTACCCATGGGTAGGTTAACCCATGGGCTGCGTTACCCATAGGCTTTTAATGTGGGCTAGACCTATGGGTAATTTGGGTACCCGTAGAGTACCCGTGGGTGATTTTGGGTACTACCCATTTTGGTACCCATGGGCTTTTTGCATCACTGATTTAAATTATAGACTAGTATAGTAGCTAGACCTCTAAAACATCCTCATTAGTTAAGTAGCCTGCCTCTATCAAGCGATATAGAGAATATAGTCATAGCTTTAGGCGGGAGAACCCATGCAATCAACCTCATATATAATACTATATAGTCTCAGAAGGCACTAATAAATAAGGAATAGCATCTAGAAGAACTAGTAAGAGACTCTAGTTATCTCAGGCAAGAACTAGACTACTAAAAAAGCGTGGCCCTTATAGGGACCACTTTTATAGCTAATATCAATAAAGCTATAATATAGCTTCAAGACGTTGTTAGCAGATTTTTAAGTATTATAGATAAGCTAAAAGCTAATAGCGCGGAGGAAAGCATGGGATATAGTTAATTACCTAAGTCTGCCCTAAAAGAAGGTATAGAGAAACAGACTAGGAGTAGATAAGACTTGCTAGTACTATGAGATAGCCTTGATATGCTTTTAGCTCCTATAAGATAGGGCTGAGGAGGTTATAACTTTGAAGCTATTAATCTAGAATTAGCCTGGAAGCATCTAACGTATAATCCCGGAGGTTAGCTATAATACGAAGAATAGATTGAATACAGAAACACATTATAATATCGTTATTATATGATATCATAGAGAAGACTAGATCGACTATAACATGCATACTGCGAGATCGCGGTGACTATCATAGACCTCTCTTCTAAGAAGAATTTACGGCTTTGCAATTCTGTACTGTATATAGTTGTACAGTATGGAGATTCGCAAACCCTGTGGGCGTCTTATGTTGCTAATCTAGGGATTCTCCTATCGTTGAGCCCGACTGATCTGGTATTAGCTTCATCTAATCCTCGGTTACTAAAGGTACTATAATTAATATAAAACTCCTGAATAGCTATCACAAAGGGGTACGGTGCAGAGTAAAAGAGTTAGTATAGATAGGTGCAAAGTCGTAACGTTTATTCTTCTCTAACCCTCTAGTCTACTATATAAGGGTGCATAAGGATTAGAGGACTTATATAGGGAGCTACCTAGTACCCCCTACTTATAGACTTCCCTAGGATAGCCCGTTACCCGGGGCGCTACTAGTATTCCCCTCCTATAGACTCCTAGCATAGCCTGTTATCCGAGGTGCTACCCGGTATCCTCCTTCTACGGACCCCTATAGGGTAGTCCGGTAAGTCCGGTACGTCCTTTCCCCTACGATCTCATCCAGGCTCGTGACAATAGCATAACTTAACGAAGAGCTAGTAGTAGCCCTTTTAGCTAGTGAGTATGATTAGCACTATCCTTTCTCAGCAGCAGTTAAAATTGCCTCCTCAGTTGCATAGCTACGCATAGAGAGGACTAGAAGGCAGATCTATGCGGTATATAAGAGCTACTCAATGCTAACAGCCTCAGGTCAGCTTATTCAGCAAGACCGCCTTTTAACGCTTTGCCCTAGATAACTAGGTTAGCAAAGGAAGTCCTCGATTATATTATAGATATTTTCTTTACTAATAATAAATAGCACGAAGCTGCTATCACACTCAGAGATAATCCTATCTTCTTTGGATCCGCGCTTAAGCGACTTGCCCTTAGTGAAAATTTATCAGATCTTCACCTTGCAGCTGTATCTATGGACTGGACTAGAGACCTTTGATAGGACGATGCCAGACTACCTGACAGATCATCAGTATGGCCACTAGCAGCATAATAAATATGGGATAAAGTTGGTTGTAATGCTTAGTGTAATCTGCTGGTCCTGCAGTAGATCTATATAAACAGTTAGCATATATCCCTTATAAGGTAATCCTAGCTTGAATATATAGTTAACTGAGTAATGACTGTAAGCGGTGAGTTTCGTATAAGCGAGGGCATCCTTGGTTCTGTCACTACCCAAATCACTGAAAAATCCCCAGTTCGACGACCGCCGGGGCCTTAAGCGCATACAAGGGGCGGGCCCGCCAATGACATTAAACATTCAAGAAGATAGCGATTTCATGGATAACCATACCAAAGTTCAAGACTTTAGAGGTCTCTTCAACCAGCAGAGCGATAGATTAACGATTTGCATACTTTATTATAATGAAGGTCAGGGATACCTAGAGGAATTATCTACCCCAGGCTACTAGTTGCCTTGGAAACGTCTCTATAGAATACCTTTATAGTACTCTGTATCGGCACATACTAGGAAGCTAGTTAAATAGGTAGTAGCTCAGGATATAAGCATGCCGTCTGGCACTCAACATCGAAACACACAACCGCACTGCCATTTAGCATATAGCTCTCCGCTAAGACCAATAACATAAGTCATTTCCCACTAGCTGCGCAGATAAAGCTTGTGGTTATTGTATATGAATAGATGCCGTCTTCTTAGCTAGGTCTTGAATATCCAAATGTGACTTTTATAAATATGCACTACATCTGTTAATAAGCGATGTGAGCCTATAACCTAAGCAACAACTGGTATCTCGTCGAAAAGAGAAGTTTGAACTACCTTGCGGATGGCGTTTGGCGTTTAGGCCTTTAGTCCTTTGAAATTTTTTGAGATGTTTTATCCCATCGAGTGCGAGTTGACGCCAAAAAGATAGTGTCCACTTTTCGACCCACAACTACCCCTCATAGCTATGGTACTTGACTCTACGTCACTCACCCCTATGATTATCCCTCCCTTTTTACTACTATAACTAGTTATTATTTTAAGCAATGTTTTGATGTCTTCTCACGATTCTGATACTTCCGTAGCCTCGGCGACCTCCGTATGGAGTTGCATCGTCGTCGCCGTGCTTCTGGAGGACCTCGCCGTGCTCCTTTTATAGTAATACGCGCGCGTTGAAGTCGCGTGCGGCGCTGGGCGAGATATCTGGGAATAGCCTTAGTCGGCCTCCTCGCAAGAGATATACTCGCAAGGGCTGCCTGACTTGTGACGTAGCTCTATATATCGACCGAGATTGCTAGTACCTCTATCACACCCAAAATCTCTAATAAACGAAGTACTATATATCTATAGAAATGATTGAGCAGAAAAACTGAGCCAATACGCCCTGATTGGCCTTCTCCGCACCTTGGCAGGACTGGCGTCAACTCGCACTCGATGGGATAGAAAGTGACTACATACGACTGCAGTACATTTACTCGGAGGTGAAGACCCCTATGCTTGCAGGTAAAAATGAGGAAGGCGTTCAGCACCCACTGTAGTGGGTGACGAGTTCTCGATCTATCAAGGGGTTTGGGCATTGAGGGGCGACATCATGTGATCACGGTCGTCGGTGAAATACAAATCCGCCGGCTAGTCGCAGACATCATGTGAGAATAAAAATGATGTCCTGAATTGAGCCAAATTGCCTTTCTTCACACTCTCGCCTGACACAATGTCGCAACGTGAATGCGCCGAAGAACCTGAAAAACTCCACCATACACGTATTCATCGTCAATGTGGAGCTTGCGGATTCATCTTCTCCATCGGCGATCCTCTAGTTACCGGTATGGACCCTTATTGTCTTTAATCTTAAACTAACGTCACATCTCGTAGTGTGTGCCTCGTCGACTGGTTATATCGCCCTCAATGCTTTGAATTTCTCTGCAGCAGCTACTCCGCAGACTCGAGAAGGCCGCATTTTTTGTCGGCACCCGCGATGTCGAAGTTGCTCAGCGACTGAGGAAACCGCTACGGTTCATTTGGATTGTTTCAATCTATACATCGTGCGCACAAAGCTTCAGCGAGACAAACTGCACAGGCTCTGGGCTTTCTCTCTTGCGAAATATCCATGGCCACGATGTCCGGCCCTTCTGCTACCGTCGCAGCCAGATGCTACGCGCGCCAATAATATTGCCAAAGATATCTACAACCTGGACGGGCTTACACGGCTTCCTAATGAGGTCATCGCTATGATTTGGGGACTGTTGACACAACACACATTACTGCGTCTATCTTGCGTGCTCGAAAGTATTGACTTTCTTTCTCACACAAACCTTGACAAGCACGTTTTGGTACCACTACGCCAAGTTCATTCCTGGCAACGTGGTAACCACCCGGTCATAAGCACAACGCTTCGACTTTCTCCGATAGAGATGTCCATTGATTCACAGGGGATCAAGAGCATTTGGCGATCTGGGCGTTCTGCCGTAGAATCACGACCTCCGTATGATGTGTTCACTACGATTGGCATTGATCACAACTTGACTTTTGAATTCCAGGTCAGTAAGCCCGGCATCCTGAGGAATCACGGCCATGCTCACAGGCTTCACAGTTTGGCGTCGGCCGACTTGCGCCGATCCCTCAACCACTGCATTTGCAAATCACTGATTTGCCCAATCTATCACCGTCAGCGGGTGCCCAGTTCCCGTCCCCGAAATCCGGTGTGCGTCTCGCCACTATCAGCCTGGATCGTTGCTCCGGGATTACCTTTTTCCTGTTCGAGAGACGTCTATTCGCCATACACGCGCATACACACGCTGCGCCAACCGCGGATATCACCTTTGCGCAAATTGAGCCGATGGTTCAGCCTTTCATCTCATGGTTTTATTTGCCAAACCCACCAGCAGACAAGATCTCAGCGTTTGGAGTTCGAATTGGGACTAACCCAGCTGGCAAACTGCAACTAAGACAACGATCTTATTTGGTAAGCGCATGATCTATAAATGCGGAGCATATAGCTGACGAGAATCAGGTCCGAACACCTCACAGGGGAGACTTTTACATCGGTCCGCCACCGGTTGGGCCGGGAAAAGATTTTACCGTTCACACTCCCGCCCAGTCAAGTCTTTTATTTAATATCGCAGCGGACAACTTTGCTTTCGTCAGCGGTGTGCTCACCGAAGGCGGCTTCTGCTCTGCGGCTGCCCCATCCGCCCCAGAAAGCTCTCCGCTGACAAACGCGTATCACGCATCAGCCAAGTTAAAGGACGTCAAAAGCGTATGGATATTTCATGACAGGCAGACCGAATATTGTCGGGGGCTCATCATTGAATACTTCAACAGCACGGAAAGGGCTCTAGGCTTCTGTCGTGTAGGGGTTGATCTAGCTGAGAGATGCACGGCCGTGGAACAGCTCTCATTCAAAGCTGCCGTTGGAAAAGACTTGTCCACCGCCCGCACCGTGATGGTCAGAGTATCCGAGAAATCATTAGGTGACGGCCGTGATGGCTGGACGCGTTTTTCTGAAGGGGACACAGTGGAAGTTTGGGCGACTGCAGTAGAGATGGTTATGACAATTGGGCAGTAATTATGGGCTCTGGACGAGGTTCTCAACCATATACCCGCGACTAATCGTCTTCGCTAATATCATTCTGTGTGAAATACACGGTTCCCGAATTGCCCACGTACTTATGGCCCTGGATGATTGAGCCGTCGTAGTCGCACTGCGCTGGCTGCCATCTCTCTCTCTCGGTGCGTAATTTGCAGCCATCCCCAGCCTCCACCTCCGGGCCCCTGTGTCACGAGCCTGGATGAGATCGTAGGGGAAAGGACGTACCGGACTTACCGGACTACCCTATGGGGGTCTGTAGAAGGAGGATATCGGGTAGCGCCTCGGATAATAGGCTACGCTAGGAGTCTATAGGAGGGGAATACTAATAGCACCCCGGATAACGGGCTATCCTAGGGAAGTCTATAGGTAGGGGGCACCGGGTAGCTCCTTATATAAGTCCTCTAATCCTCACGCACCCTTATATAATAGACTAGAGGGTTAGAGAAGAATGAACGTTATAACTTTATACCTATTTATACTAACTCTTTCACTCTATACTATACCTACCTTTATGATATGTTCTTCTCTCTACCTATATTAATAGGGGTGCAGACCGTTAGAGTAATACTATATATAATAATAATACCCACCCGCAGGTCTACTAGGGAGGCGAGATCCCCCGCTAGATAGGAGCTATTAAATAGCTAAACTTAGGATAAGATACCTATTGATCGGAATAACGAAGAGAGTACTAATAAGGAACTAGTTAATTAATTAATAGAAGCTGAATTAGATCGTCTTATTAAGGAGGAAGAAAAGAAGAGCTAACTAAAGCATAAATAAGAATATCTTAAGGCCTTAAGGGCTAGCTAACTATTAATCCTAATAGATAACCCCACTACCTACTAGATAGTTATTAGTAGCAACCCCGAGGTGAAGAAGCACTAGTTAGAACTTTAGGAGAAGCACCTCCCGACGCTTAAGTATAAAAGGGGCACCTAGACCGACTATAATTAATTTATATTTAACCTCGATGCATAATTCGAAATAAATAAGATTACCTCCAACCTTAAGAAGGTGCTATATACTACTGGATGCCTAGAAGGATTAGTAGCAAAGCGATAGACCTCATACCTTTCTATTAGATATAATAATAAGGCGAAGGATATTACTTAGATATCGATAGAGGACTAGTTAACTAATAGCATAGCTAATAAGGGGTCTAGGATCCTTAGCATATAAACTCAGCTTGAACGGGCCTACTAGTAACTAGGATAATTATACTAGAACTTTATTAATTACTACAAAGGGATTAAGGCGGAGAGCCCCTACTAATAACTAGAGGGGATCCGGGTAGCTAATATAGTAGCTAGGTTAGACCCTAAGCTCTAATACTATATTATAGCGAATAGATTACCAAAATCGCAGCTTGAACTTAACGCAAGGGCTAGGAATACCGAACTTATAATTAATATATAAGTATATAGGCTACTAGTAAGGGACTAGAGGACCAACTACAAGGGATAATAACTAGAGGGCTAAGCTACTAATCCAGAGGAGCAGACTGAGACTATAAAGGGGGACCATAGCTATACTAATACCTCTACTAATGCCTACTAGGAGCCTACTAAGGACTCGTTATAGGGTATTAAGAGGGAAACTATCTATTATAATTATAATAGGAAAAGCTATATCTCACTAAGGTGCCTATACTATAAGAAATGCAGCTATACGCGCTACGAAGGCAAACTATGCCCTAGCGAATAACTAGAGGAGAACTAGGTAACTACGCGGATAGTTTAGTAGGATAGTAACTAGCTATGTCGCTTCGAAATAATAATATAGGTCCGGGTTGCAGGTAGCTAGAAGACTAGTACCGTGCTTATTGATTATAGAGCTGATAAGAATATTATAAACTAGAGGGTTATAAATAATACCTAACCAGAAGCTAATAACTTAGAACCCATAAGGGGAATATAGGTATCTAAGAGACCTAACTATAGCATATAGAAGTTAGTCACCCGAATAACTAATAATATAGGCGTCTAGCAGATAGTTTTACATAATTTCAGGATTAGTGATAGTAATAGCTATAATGCTATCCTAGGGATCCTTTAGTATATATCGGAGTGCCCTAATATTAATTAGAGGGAGTTAGGCTAGACCTTTCCCCTATATGAGAAGAGCATTCGCCCTATTATAACTAGAAAAGAGCTTAAGCATATTAAAAATAAAGTAAGAGTAGTACTTATAGGGGTACTGCAGATTAACTAGATATTAACTACTACCTACTAGAAGCCTAAGGATACTAAACTAAAGATCCTACTAGAGTACTAGGATTTTGAAAAGGTATTTGATATTAACCTAGCAGGAACTATACCGGAGTTCGGAACTACTAGGAGCTACCCTATTAACCTAGAGCCTAGAACCGAGCTCCTATTTAGACTAATCTACCCCCTAGCTAAGAAGGAGTTAGAGGAGTTAAGGGACTATATCCATAAGGCCCTATAGAAGGGATAGATTCGCCTATTAATAAGTCTAATAGGGGCGCTAATCCTATTTATTCCGAAGAAGGGGGGTAAGTTAAGGTTATATATAGACTACTAAGGACTTAACTAGGTAACTACTAAGAACTATACCCCTCTCCCCTTAATTAATAAAATCCTCGATTAGCTCTCTTAAGCGAAGTACTTTATAAAACTCAACCTCAAAGACGCCTACTACTAGGTGAGGATCTAAGAGGGAGATAAGTAGAAGATAGCATTCTATATGCAATATGGTTACTATAAATATTATATTATGCTATTTAGGCTCGTTAATATACCTACTACCTTCTAGATATTTATTAACGAGTTACTTATAGGCCTAGTTAACGTTATTTATATTATGTATTTAGATGATATTTTAATATTTACTAATAATATAGACTCCTATATAGAGGCGGTGAGGCAGGTACTCACCCGGTTAGGAGCTAATAGCCTCTATGCGAACCCCGATAAGTGCGAATTCCATAAGGAATAGATTAACTTTCTTAGATTCGTGGTTTTACTAGATAGTATCGCTATAGAATAGGAGAGGGTCTAGGCAATCGCTAAGTAGCTAGTACCTACTATAATATAATAAATTTAGCAATTTCTAGGATTTATAGGGTTTTATAGGAGGTTTATTAAGAATTACTCCAAAATCTATAGCCTGCTTACTAACTAACTTGCTAATACGGCTAAAAGATAACTAGTTATAACTAGTAAGGTACTAGTTACCTTCTATCAGCTCCGCGCTTTATTTATAGAGGCACCTATTTTATAATACTTCAACCCCACGCTCCTAATTTGTATTAAAACCGATGCATTAGACTTCGCAATAGGGGCGATATTAAGCTAGCTAGAGGGCGATATATAGAGACTAGTAGCGTTTATATCTCAGAAGCTTAAGGGTGCATAACTATGGTATAGCACGCTAGAAGCAGAGCTACTAGCTATTAGGGAGGTAGCAGTAAGGTAGTAGCACTATTTGCTTTACTCTCAGTACTATATCCAGTTTATTACTAACTACCTAGGTTACTAGTACCTCGCTAATAAGAAGACGCTTAATAGCTATTAGGCATAGCTACTATAGGACCTATTAATATTCGACTTCGAAATCGAGTACTAACTAGGTCGCTATAACCCAGCTAATAGCCTCTTATGAAGACCTAACTATACCCCTGAGGATATAGAGATCGAGGAAGCTAGAGATTTGCTCTTATAGGACTTTCTATAACAGTTTAACTAACCTACTATCCGGAGGGTAGGCACTAGGCGATAATAAGGCGCTTAACTATTAAATACCTTCCCTAAATAATTTGCACCCTCGCTTTAGGACTAAGTTAAGATAGCCTAATAGAAAGACCCCTTTTATATTAATAAGGAGTAGGCATAACGAGGGATAAGGTAGTCACTAGATAATACTAATACCCTATAATACTATAAGGGCTTATATATTCCTAATAACTACCCGCTTTAGAAAGAAGTCCTTAGAGCGTTCTACGACGAACTATCCGGAGGTTACTAGGGGGTTACTAAGATACTAAAGAGGATTAGGAAGTCGTTTTTCTGGAATTCGTAGAAGAGCGATATAAAGGAATATATCAAGACGTATATAATATATTAGCATATGAAACCGAAACACCACCTCCTATATAGCGAACTTGCACCCCTACTAGTACCTACCCGACCCTTTTAATAAATATCGATCGACTTTATTACTAAATTGCTGCTATCCCTCACAGCAGGGAATAAGCCTTATGATAGTATTCTCATTATTATTAACTGATTTACGAAGTACTCCCTATATATCCCTACTAGGGAGTTACTCATAGCTAATAGGTTAGCTGCACTACTTACTAAATATATTTTCCTCATATTTGGGCTCCTAGAAGCTATTATATCTAACCGAGGATCGCTATTTACTAGTAATTTTTAGGCTAAAGTATACTACCTGCTAGTTATTAGGAGGAAACTTAGTACCGCCTTTTACCCCTAGACTAATAGCTAAATAGAATGCTAAAATCAGAGCATTAAGCACTTTTTATAAGCTTTCTATAATATTAACTAGGATAATTAGGCAATATAGCTCGACCTAGCTTAATTTATTTATAATAACTCCTACTATAAGGCTACTAAGATACTACCCGCTGAACTACTAATAGGATATTCTCCCCGCGGACCTAATGACGTTAAACCCTAATAAAAAGTCTCAATAGTCCTAGCAGCAAACGATAGAGTTCTAGGTCTACTCACCTAGAGGTTAGCTATTACTAACCTGCTTTATAAATATAATAAAAAATATAGCAAATTCTATAATTAGAGGAGGACCCCTATTATTTTTACTATAGGAGACCTTATATTACTTTCGACTAAAAATATTAAGCAAAGGCGGCCTTCTTGAAAACTTTCCGATAAATACCTAGGCCTATTTAGGATCTAACGGGTAATTAATAGGGGATGAGCATATAAGCTATAAATAGATAAAAACTACTAAATTCATAATGTTTTCGCACCTATGCAATTAGAACCCTTTTTTAGCTTAGCCGTCCTACTACGAGAAATCCTAATTAATAACGATAACGATAACATCTATATAGTAGACTATATTATTACCTATAGGGGCCCTAGATAGAACCGTTAGTACCTTATTAAATAGAAGGGCTATAGTAAACTAGATAATTCATAGGAACCCCAACATAACGTATCTATCGAGTTATGAAACGACTACGAAGCTAAATTATAGGCAGAAATATCACGATCCCTATATAATCTAACGAGTAACTAGTAGGTAGTTAGAAACTAGGCATGCTAGCTAGGTATTTCAATTCATTAGCCCGAAAGCCCCCTAATAAGGCGAGAAAACGAAAACCGCCTAAAGGCTACTAATAAGATAGAAAAGATAAAAACGAGGCCCGAAGGTAGCTATACACACCCAGAACTTATTAGCAGCCTACTAGGGGCGCTCCTAAAAAATTTTGAATCCCCTAGGCGCTAGCGCCTATATCATCAGAGCTATTATCCTCGCTACTAGAATTAGCAGCAATAACCTTATAGTTCTAAAAATATTAGAAATCGACTAGATAAGCACTAGGGAGGTACTAGCAGGGTAGGGACTTACGACTTTATTATAGGAGTCAATCGACTCCTAGGCGCGCATAGCTTATAACTCCTACGCCTCTGCTTAACGCTTAGCGAACTGCTCTATCTCGGAGTAGTAATAGCAGAGCTCTTTATACTACTTGTATAGTAACTCGGTTTATCTCTCCGCCTCCTTAGAGAGGCGCTACTAGTAAGTAGCAGCCTCCTCTAAGGCAGCTACCTAGCGGTCCTCTATCTCTATAGAGATTTCAGCTTCCTTAGCCTTATACTTCTTAGGCGTAATATTAGTATCGTTCTTTTTAGCCTAGAGGGCCTTCTTTACTATAAGCTAGGTAGCGAGGATCTCCTCCTAAGTATAATTAAATACTAGTAATAAAGCACTAGAGAGGTATTAGAGAGGTATTAGATAACCTACCTTATTCTCAGCATACTACGCCTAAATATCGGGCTCGGAACTACCCTTATCTATAAGGCGCTTTAGCTTATTAGTAGCACCTATTATATGACGGGTAGGCTATAGAGAGTTAGCAGCTAAGGACTAGAAAATAATATATAAAACTTATATTAATATAAGCCTTTCTATTACCTATTTTAGCATAACGCTTATATTTAATTAAAGTATCTAAAATTATATAAATTAGCAATAAATTCTAAAGCTAAAGCACTAGATAAGCACTAGCTAAGGACTAGATACTTACTATTGCTCTCGAAGTAGATTATTAAACTCGCAAGGAGCTTAATCTCGGGAATATCCTCCTTAGGGGGCTCCTACTTCGCCTATGCTAGGAGATAGCAGCAGCAGGAGCACCCCCGGAGCTTACCCGCTATAGGGATATAGGAGGCATCTAGCATACTAGCAGGGAAAGGAGCGGCGTTATTAGTAGCAGAAGATATAATAATAGATTCGTTATATAATAATTAAGATAAAATTAATAATAGGGGAGCAGGAGACTAATAGCAACTTATTAGTATTATAAATCTAAAGAAGTAAGAGGAAAGGTTTTAGCAGGGCGAAATTTCAAACGATATTTATACTTTTTAACTCGATACTAAAGTCGGCTTTTTATATAGCTAAAACGAAGATAATCCCTAAATTATTATATTATTCGCCTTTATTTAACCCTATTATATATAGGGAGGCACTAGATAACTACTAGGTAACGACTAGCAAACCCCTATATAATAATAATAAACGCTTTCACTTCTAAAAGGAGAATATCTTTATTACCCCTATAAAGCTACTAAAAATATAATAATAAGCAGAAAATATAATAATTTAGAGAGCGAATTCAAAGCAATAAAAACGAGCCCGAATAATAACACGTTTTAGCGCAATCTTGCGAAGGAAGGAATAACCCTCGCGAGGGAGTTTAGCTATAGGTATCCGGATAACTACTAGGTAGTAGATAGAGAGCTATGAGAGTTGCTAGGGTAGAGGATAGATGCTCTACTACTAGCTAACTGCTCTTCTAAGCTTCTCTAAACTATAGCTGCAGGTATCCGGATAACTACTAGGTAGTAGATAGAGAGCTATAAGAGTAGCTAGGGTAGAGGATAAGATACCCTACTACTAGCTAACTGCTCCTCTAAGCTCCTCTGAGCTATAACTTTTCAGAAGAGGGCTATAAGAGTAGCTAGGGTAGAGGACTAGGTGCCCTACTACTAGCTAACTACTCCTCTAAGCTCCTCTGAGTTCTAAAGTTCCTTTATACCTCTAAGCTATGACTTTCCAGAAGAGAGCTATAAGAGTAGCTAGGGTAGAGGACTAGGTGCCCTATTACTAGCTAACTGCTCCTCTAAGCTTCTCTAAGTTCTAAAGTCCCTTTATATCTCTAAGTATTTATATAGAAAGCTATGAGAGTAGCTAGGGTAGAGGATAGGTACCTCACTACTAGCTAACTGCTCCTCTGAGCTTCTCTAAACTATAAAGTCCCTTAATACCTAGGTATAGAGCTATAAGAGTAGCTAGGGTAGAGGATAATATACCCTACTACTAGCTAACTACTCCTCTAAGCTACCTAGCTATTTAAGGAAGAGTTATATAGCTAGACCTAGGGATACCGAATTCTAGACCTATAGGAACTATAAACTAAGAAGGCTTATAGGAAGCAACTAGGTAGGTACTAGGTACCCTCTAGATAACTATAGAGTAGCCTAGTCTAAGGATAGACTAGTTTAAAGAGGGGGGATTATATTATAAGCCTAGATAAGATCATAGGGGAAAGGATATACTAGACTTACTAGACTACCCTATAGGGGTCTATAGAAGGAGGATATCAGGTAGCGCCTCGGATAACAGGCTATACTAGGAGTCCGTAGGAGGGGAATACTAGTAGCGCCCTAGATAATAGGCTATCCTAGGGAAGTCTATAGGTAGGGGGCACCGGGTAGCTCCCTATATAAGTCCTCTAATCCTCACGCACCCTCATATAGTAAACTAGAGGGTTAGAGAAGAATGAACGTTACGACTTTGCACCTATCTATACTGACTCTTTCACTCTGCACCGTACCCACCTTTGTGACACCCTGGTTCGCTACTCGACCACTCTGACGAACTCAACAGATTCCGCATCCAATACTTCCATGTCAGACATGGCCATGTCGGATGACTCCGGGCTGGCGATAACTGCATCAGTGGGAACGGGGTTCTCCTTCATGAAGGCAAAGAAGTCCATAAGCTCCTTCTCTGATGTTTTGAAGTCGATGTAAGACTCCTTTAGCCCTATGTCGCCCTGGGCCGGGAGTACTGGCGTGATCAGATCGTCTGTGGCGGCGAAAGCCCAGATACGTGCGTAGGGCCCATAGACGCTCATCAGCCATATGTGTGATCTGTCGGGGTTTCCGGTGTAATGCTCGTAAGCGGCAGAATACAGTTGACTTTCGACTGCCAGAATGTCTTGAGAGGTGGCCCTGCCCTTCTTCGCCTCAACGATCAATAGGCAGAATCTCCTATTTGCATAATCTTCGACGGTCAGATCAATCCGTCTTTGAGATCCCAGGTCTACAGGAGGCTGCTCAGTAGCCACAACAAAGTTGCTTTCCGGGAAAATGTAATGGTGAAAAAGGTGAAGCCAGTACTTTTTGGTGGCCCATTCATCGTGCCGGATCGCGTCGCTGCGAAGCTGCCGGACGATGGGGTTGTCCGAGATAGACATAGCGTGACAAATGCAGGTCAAATTGACCAAAGTGCAGCAAATAGATGGGTAAGACTTGTGAGAGGTGCTTGGATTGAAGACAAGCGGCATGGTCGCGGACGTAAGGTGGCATTTTATGACTCACCAGAGGGCGAGAATGCAGGAAGGTGTGCAAATCCTATGTGATGAAAACGTACGGTCTGTTGTCTGCGGCACAGATTGGCAGTCACAGGCCAATGGAATCGCATCTATCACGCCAAGTATGGCAGCGCATGAATCCATGTGAAGCCTGAAGGGTCGCGGCCTCCGAGATACTTAGGTACCTAGTTCATCCGTTCACCACCACCTTAAAATGGGTTACTGCAGCGTTATACCCTGCGAGCCTCTGCAAAATGACATGTCATAATCAAAACCCAGAGCAGCCAATCTGCATAAGAATCCGTTAGCAGTAACAGTTTCTTTTGGTGTATAAGGGGATTTCCCTTCCGCACCCGGCGCCGGCTCCCGAACCGAATTCACCACAGAAGAAGGACGAAGACAACGGTAGCGACCAGGGCGACGACAGCAGAAAGGATACGACAGCGGCAAAGGTCAGCGACATCATGACCACGGACATCGGACGACAGTCTTTGGCCTAAGGCGTGCGAGTTTCGTGACCACGACCCAAGGAAGAGATCTCTAACGCCAGAAGATGGAGTGCACATATTGGGAGCGAGGCAAACACTATTGGGATACCAAGCGGTTTACGTCTACCGCTCCTTCGCCATGGTCACAGACCCGGATCCTGAAGTTAGACAACAGGGCGTCCTATTTGAGACTTGATAAGATGGAGGAAGTAGACAGCTTACGAGACTGCGGAAAATACATGAATATTGCTTAACCAATTGCACAAATTGCTCTGCCCGTCAAGCTGATGTTGGGTCATGATCGTCTCCAGACCAGTTGCCGCTTCGTAGTTGCTCTTCCGTTGACGCCAACTCAGCCTCTTGCTGAGGAAGCAATCAGAATCTTCTTGGTGACCACTCCGAGCATGGGAAGAATGTAATGGCATAGGGTACTATGTTGTCGGGGTAGTCTGCGTAGCCCCACGCCTTCATATTGATGCGCTAGCGAGAAAATCCTCAAGTAACGATAGGGTTTGGCACCTTCTCAGCACCGAGAATTCTCACCTGCCTGGCCCAGGCTCGAGCCGGTCAGATCTTTCAGCGCCCTCTCCGCAGCATCCTCCTTTACATTATTTATATTCTTTCTATCATACTAGAAGAGCGCTAGCAGCGTTTATCCATGAATAATCACCCAACTTGACCATGTAGTGCAGCCGCCTGACGTCCAATATTAGCCCAGATATGTGATGAAATAGGTAGATCGATAGACCTCGTCTGTCAGAGATGATCTGAAAGACGGTTGGTAGTATATTTGCTTAGCAGTAAGCATCTGGGCGGTTGGTTAGGGATCATAGCATTGGAATTAAAACATGCAACATACCCACGAGGCGCTCCTGCTAAGTCCCTGCCTATCCAACTCCTGATATGTTTCTGGGGTATAGCGTTGAGGCGAAATTAGTAATCTTCTGTAGTATAGCGCTAGAACTCTTGCTGTTAGGTATAGTGCTATATACTTATGCTTGCTGGATAGCTATGGGATAGATCAACAAGGCCATCTGCCTGGGGCTAAGAGGGATATCCCGCTAACAACGATATCATTCGCATATCTTTTCGTTTTCAAAGCATGCTAGTACCTCAGATTGCAGCGAATGTTAACTAGCTCCGATGGCTGGGGTCCTTATTGCGAGATAGAAGTAAGCTACTCCCTAGTCGTGGCCTAGCCCTGGTAGCACAGGTGGGGATAGTATTCAGGGGTACTGCTAGCTGGGATTTAGCACTATTAGTTTTCTTATTAGCTCGCTTGATGTCATAAATCGTGGAATAATGGAGAGGTTGCTAAGTGCAATCATTCAGGGGTGGTGATGTATAGCCCGAGGCCAGCCTATTTGGAGATCGGCCAGGGCCCACGACAGGCTTGTGTAGCATCGCGTGCTATGCCCATCCCTATGAGAGAGGGGTGAGACGCCGGCAGGCGGGGTGCTTCTCCACTCGATATGGCTGGACTCTCACCACGCTCGTCGAAAGCCCCTATCGACGTCCAAAAGCAGCCTCGCAACGGCGGGACCCTATCTGCGTCTCGACGTCTCCACACAATCGGCAGGCTCGTAGGCTGAGGGTGCCCGTACACGTGTACGCGAAACGATCGTACGCGAAGGTGCCGTTTGCTGTATGTGCAGACAATAGCGTTCTTCCAATACACCCCCATGCTGGTTGCACGGCAGGGACGCTCCCCGTCCAGGCTCGTGCCCGTTTCCCCGCCCCTGAGGTTGGCGACAGCAGATCCCTACCCAGGCCAGCTGGGTAGCTTACTGCGGCCCACTCGAGGCTCTGGATTAACTGCTGAATGGCTGTGTGAGCGATGTACCGGCCCTGGTTTGACTGGCCTGCAAAACACCTGACAGGGTGGTTTTATTTTGGCCTGATACCGCAGTAATCAAGGATCCATGACTGAAACACTACCGCAGTAAATTCCTCCCTACCCCGCATCTTACTTTCCACCATGTCTACATCGTCTGTTGTCTGAAGCTTAATCGGTCGCCCCATCATCCTCATTACGGGCCGGGCCGAGTCGCACCATCATGGAGATATAGTCTGAAGTCCCGCTATTAAGGATCCTATCCCTTGATAGAACCCTAGTTCTTTACCTTATAGTTATTGCTAAGAGATCTAGATAGCAGCAGTATCCGAGGCATTTCAAGCCTCCTGATTCTCAAATACTTAATAGAGGAGATCTGCAAGATAGAAGGTCTTAGCTACGTCCCGTAACCATATAATTGCTTCAACTTTATTAGCAGGACTAGCACTAGAGGGTACTATAACCCAGAGCACTTAGAGTTCCCTACTAACTTACTAAAGAATTATTACTATTATATTAGGAAGGCTTCGCATAATAGTTAATAAGTGCATTCGAGAATATCGAGAAGTAGCCTAGAAGGCATTCACTCTGAAACGAATAACGATCTTACTAACCCCGCTAAAGGGCGCTTTTTCTGCTAAAGCCCTTGAGGAGGCGATTAAGAATATAAGTAAGAAATTTTATATAGCAATAGAGTATGCTAGTTAGCAGCAAGAAGGCAATCTGACAAACAGGACATGCCCCTATAGAATAGAGTTTCAAGATGCGATATGTACTAAGACGTATGTTCATAGGAATTTGCCACTTCAGGATATATAACGAACGACTAATTTTCTACTCTATAGCGCCGTCTTAGCTATTACTAAGGATAATATAGATGCTCTACTGACACTCTTTACTACTTATAATAAATCAATAGGCTTTAATAGTTACCCTATTTAGCAGGTAGCTTGCGCAATATCCGCAGCTACTACCTTTTTTAAACCTATCCGCATTAGCTGAGATAGTGTAGAGTTTGTGGATATGGGCTTTAGCTATAATAACCCTTCTGAGGTCCTCATCAAAGAGGCTCAGCAGCAGTTCCCTTTGCACCCTCAGATACAGGTACTTAGTATTAGTACTAGGCTTAGAGACGTTATTAGTATTAGCAGCATAAGGATAGGTATTATTAAAGCCCTGAAGAGTATAGCAACTAGCTCTAAGAAAGTAGCAGCGAGTTTAGAGGACTAGTATAGCGAAACTACTAAATACTTTAGATTTAATATCGCATAAGGCCTTTAAGATATTACTTTATTAGATTAGAAAAAGTTAAGCACGATTTCAGCATATACTAGGAATTACCTCCTAGAAACCTGCAAGCAAATATAGCAATTTGTTCGTTATATGACGGGCTGTACCGACAAGCATAAGTTACCAGCGATCGCTGAGATTGCAGGAGATCCTGTGCCAAAAAAGGGAGGTAGGCGCTCTCGGGAAGTGGCATTGTTAGTAGCAGACGATGCTTAGCTAGAGCTCCATTCGATGAGTGAAGAAGAGGGCACGAATCATTTCAGAAAGTCAGTCCACTAAAAGGGTCTTCTTCCAGGAGCGCCCTTTTCCTACCTTCCTATCGATCGCATCGATGAAATACAGCAGCGTGGTTTGCTAGGTAGTAGTGCCTATAGCTAGCTTCCCTTGGACGACTTATTTCATAAGGCTTCAGGCAGCAGGAAGGAAGAGGAGCGCTGCTTTAAGTATAAGAAGAAGGGTCACTAGGTATGCAATTACAGAGAAAGCAGCGAGGATGAGGATCGCTGCTTTAAGTGCGATTAGAAGGGCTACTAGGTATGCGATTGCAGAGAAAGCAGCGATAATAAGGATCGCTGCTTAAGTGCGATCAGAAGGGCCACTAGGCTAAAGAGTGCACAAGACGGTATTAGGGCATCATAAAATATACTCTATATAGACACTCAATATGTTATAGCTAGACAATCTAGTAGCGGGTTCTGTTATGAGAAGCTGAGGGATAACGCTATAAATAGTGCTGGAGTCTTGTTAAGTCGTATTAGTTATAGGGAGTCGCGGTGATCAGAAGGTATGCATAATAGCTGTTTGATGAATACTGGAAGTCTCGGATGAGAATCAAAAGGTACTATATGTATGCTGAGGAAGGTTGAAAGTTATCGAGGATAATTCACAAGTTGATTGCTAAGGATTCTACTAGTTGATCAACGGGTTACGTTTATAGATAGAATAGGTCTTTAGTAAGTTCCTAAGTAATTACTAGGGGCTTTTTAGCGCTCTACTTCCTATATAATATTCTAACTTTTAAGAGCTAGTTATTATAATTAGTAAGTAGGTTAATAGTAATTAGCTAGTCCCTTAGCCTAGGGTAAGGGAGGCCTCTAGAAGCGAGATCTAAATCTAACTTAGCTGTTTTATGTTCTTTATATTAGCTAGTATTTACTTAAACCTTAGTAAGAAGGTTACTAGGGATTTATTCTTTTTTTACTAGAGGGTTTATAATTAAGCTATAGCTTATAACTAGATATTAAGGTCCTTATAGGTCTACTTAAAATAAGTTATAAAGTCCTCTAGATTATATTATCTATTATTACCCCTAGCTCTATAAAAGATAGAAACTAGAGAGTAGTATCTAAGTAGGAGTTAATAAGGTATTATATCTCTATATTTATAAGATAGAACGCCGTATTAATAATAATTTTATACCTTAGTTATTATACCTAGGAGGTATATTCCTTTTACGCTTTTAAAAAATTTACGAGTAGGGGTAATAGCTTCTAATATCTTATATTAAGTATTACTAATACCTTATTAATAATACTTGTAGGGTTTCGTATAGCTATATATTAGCTATTCTCCTATGTGACCTCTTATGATTATTACTAGAGGGACTTTAGTATTACTATTAAATTAGCTTATAATAGCTTATCTTAAGTTTTAGTTATATTATTATTGACTATCGTATTAACTAATAGGGATTAGCGCTTAACTTATTATTATTATAATGATAATAAGCTTAAATATATAAGGAGTTAGACCTAAGTGTATTTAATAAGAAGTTATTATAGTATTATTTATTTACGCTAAAGAGAAAAAGGGGAAGTTTTCCTCTCTAATAGAGATTTTACTAGTTTATAGGGAATTACTAAGTAGGCCCTAGGTAGGGCCTAGGTAGCCCCCTTAAGGCGGTAAACCTAGGTAGAAGCTTATGTAGGCTTAACCCGGGCGTAGCCTATAATATAACTTAGTAGATTATAAAAGCTTATAAGTATTTATAATACATCTTTATAGAGAAGTTATTAGTTAGAAGATAAATAAGTAGGATATAGTAACTATATTAATAATAGAGGCTAAACTACTAGCTTTATTTTAAATAGCAAAAGAAGGATTGTTTATAAGCTAATTAATTATAACGTTATAAGATTAGTAATTATTATTATTAAAATCAAAGATCTAATTTGATAATTAATAAATAATTAACCAAGTTATTAAAGAACTAGAGCGCTTAAGATTATAACTTTGCTATATATGGATTTATAATTATTAGCTATAATAGGAAGTTAAAAACGCTAAATTAAAGTTAAATATACCCTATTGATAGAGCCTATAGTGGAGAGACTAATAAAATCTCTCTAGCAATAGAAATATATAAATTTTATCAAATAGATAAATCTAATACAGAGAAACTATAATAATATTGAAATTATCGAATTATATAGTATAGGGTATAAAAGTAACTAAAACTTGATATGTAACTGTCCTATACATGAATCCAGGCGGAATTTATACCTAAAACTAGGTAATATAGATATCGCCCGATTTAGCTAGATTTCGCGCTGCTTTTGTATATATATTATGCTCTACTGCGCGCGCCTAGGGGGTCGATTCAATACGCCCCTTTAGTTTTAGTATAATATAGTATAACTAGCTAACTTTGCTAATTAACGCTAAATCGCTTAAATCTAGCGTATTTAAAGTTATCTAATACTTCGTTTACTCATTTTAAACGCTCCTATATGCTTATATACATAGGCGCCTAATACTACTTATAATAATCCCTTATAGTACTTTCTTTTTGTCCTTAAGTTTATTAGTGAGTAGGCTATTTAGGAGGTTAGCTTTAGTCCACTTAAAAGCGGTGCTTATGAGGGCGTAGTTAAGAGTATTTATAACACCCCAGGAATTATCCCTTTGCTATTATTCTTTACTATCGTTTTTATAGTATTATAAGGTTATTTGAGTAGTAGCTAAGCGGATTGAGGTATTACTAGCTCTCTCCTTCGTTTCTTATTCCCTTGTCTTATAAGCTTCTTCGCTTAAGGCTTTATAGTAATAAGGGGGATCTTAAGAGAGTTAAATTGCTATAAAGGAGAGGCTTCTGAGGTATTAGGTATCTTCCCTTTTATAGTTAATAGCTAAGTTAATCCCTTATTATAGTGTTATAGGGATGGACCTCGATTATTAGTATATAGTTATTGTAAAGTTCTCTATTTATCCCTACCTCTTATAAGATATCTTAGTATGGTATTCTTATTAATAATAAGTTATTATTACTATTACCCTTCAGGGGCTTTACTAGCTTAAAGGAGGGGTTATTATATATTATAAGAAAAAGTAAAGAGGATTAGAGTTACTTATACTTGGAGGGTTTAGTTAGCTATATAATCTCTTACTTTTTATATTAATAATAACTTTACATGGTATTTAACTATAAGGTATAGTTTCTTAGTAAAAACACTAATCTTATTAACTAGGTTGGTAGGCTAACTATGCTTCGAATATAGGGCGTTTCTCCTAGGCTATAGCTTTAGAGGCATATATTATTTATTAGATAAATTACTACTATTTACTTAAACGCTATTCGACTAGAGTTATTATATTAATAATGGAAGGTATAAGGTTATAGTTATAATAGTATTCAGTAAGTTAATTTAATAGTAATTAGCGTTAATAAGGCGCCCCTTTAGTTATAAGCATTGGATTTACTCTACTATAGGTCTAGTATTACTAGTAGTAGCCTCCTGCTGCTCCTCTCCCTTCTAGGTCTTTGCGATTAAGTATAACTTATTAATAAGGTCTAATTATATAATAAACTTCTTATGAGATTATTATAAGAGGGCTTTAGTGAGGCTTTTTACTATTAGCTCTATTAAAGGGGTATAAATAATCTTAATATATCCCTCGTTAACCTCTTATTATAGCTAGTAGTTATAACTATTAATATAGCGGAGCCTTATTTATAGCTAAACTATCTCTTTTATGATAAAGCTTATAGTTTATAGGTTATTATACTAGATCGTGACCTTTAGCGTAGTATTAATAGTTATACTTGTAAATATAAGAGATTTATTATTTAAGAGAGAGACTTATAGGGCTATAATTAGCTAGCTTATAAATAGTCCCTCTTTTGCTACTTATAAGAGAGCTATAAGCTCTACTTCTATAGTTAATATTATAACTAGACTCTACTTATTTGCTCTCTATGAGATTATTCCTCTAAATAGCTTTATAGTAAATAATTATAAGCTCTTTCTATCTAGGGTATTATTAGCGAAACTTATATCTAATACTACTTCGAGGCTTTTAGTTAATCCCTTAGGGACTCTATATTCTAGGTATAGTCTCTTTATATATATAAGGTATTATATAATACGGTTTACTACTATATAGTAACAAGGCCTAGGGTTTTAATTAAATCTAGTGAGTCTACTAATTATAAATAAGATATTAGGTCTAGTTACTACTATAGCATATAAGAGGGATCCTACTTTCTACTAATATCTTATAATCTTACTCTTTATTACCTCTCTATTATAGGGTAGAAGTTTATTTTATACTATTAGGGTCTCGTGATCTCTTATAGGCTTATTATGAAGGAATTGTAATAATTTCTTAAGGAAGGATAATTATAATAGCTATAGCTTATAGTTTAGGTTAGTTTTATAAAACTTTAATCCCTAGAAACTACTAAATATCCTTACCACCTTTAAGGTAGTATTATAATTAAAGTTTATAGATTAGTACTCTAGCTCTTACCTTTTTAGATAGGAGATATGCGAATATATACTTATTAATATAGAAGAAGAATAGGATCTTACTATTACGCTAGTAGTAGTTTTTACTAGCTACTTACTTAAACTTATATACTATAAGACCTATTTCTAGGTATTATTACTATAGTAATAGTAATTAACGAAGTCTATAGAGGGCCTTAAGTAGCTTTAGAATATAGCTATTCTTATAATACCCTAGCGCTATCTCTATATAGATTTCCTTATTAAGATTAGTATAGATAAAGGCGTTAACTGCGTTATATTATAAGAGGTTTATATTAAATCGATTTATAACTGTGATTAAGGTCCTAAAGGATATCCTAGCTAGTGTCGTAGTATATATATCCCTTAGATCGTGAGCCTATTAATCTCCTCTTATGATAAGTCTTACTTTAACTTTAACTAGCTTTCTATACTTATCTAGCTTATAGGTATATACCTAGTAATAGCTAACGACTTTATACCCTTATACTATTATACTAAGTACTTTAATCTATAATTCAGATTACTTAAAGGTATTTAGATATAATATTTTAGCTTCTTTAAACTTATCCCCTAATAGGTAACTAGCTAATTAGCTATAAGATAAGAGTAATAATAATAAATCCCTCTAGCAGGTTCCTAATAGAAACCTCTTTAACTTATTTATAATAGAATTATTTATTACTTTTAGACTAAGTAGGGGGCTACTAGTTTTATAGCTTAATACCTAGCTATACTCCTTATTAATACTAGGTTAGCTAGACTATAAGTGTCATAGTCTTCCTACTAGCCTGGGGCTATAGTAGGGGTCGCTAAGACTGCGAGTGAAACAAGGAAAAGAGCAATATAAGCGTAAAGAATAATAAATAGTGCAATAGGCAATTATAGGTATATAGTAATATATTCTATAATAGCCGAGCCTTCTAAGCTTATCTGCTAGAAGTCTCCTACTTAAAGGATAGGTATTAAGCCTAACCGTAGTCACGTGGAATACTACGTAATAGCTAACTATATTACTAAAAGGCGTGTGATATATACCCCCTTTTTAAAAAGCAATTATCCTAATTGCTATTACTATCGATCTAGGATATATATGCTTAATATTCCCTTTTCTCCCTCTTTATATTCTAATCGCTAGAAATCCCTATAGCGTTATTAATTAATCGTTACGCTAGCAGAGGAGTATATTAAACTTAGATATCTACTAGCACTTAGCGGTGCTATTATTACTAGTATTACTTAGCGCGAGTTACTTATTACTAGTACGCTAGAGACCCTCGATTATAGTATAGAGGTTCGCAATCTTAGCGCGAAGGCTTGCAATCTCCTTAGTCTTAATTATATCGATAGCTACTCGAATCTTATTAGTAACCGCCTGCTTAGATGCGCTATCGTTCTTAAGTTTAGCGAGACGCTTACTAATAGTATTAATATTAATAATATCTACGTTAGCTATATTAGTCTCTATAGTATCGAGGCGAGGAAGGATTTCCTATTAGATACTATTAATAATAATATTAATATTACCCTTAGCTTTATTAGCGAGGTCCTTAGCGTTTTTAGCATCCTTATAGGCTAATAGGTCTATAATAGTAATATTACTAATATTAATAAGCGGGGCGATAGAAAGGAAGTCGATACGGTTTATTATAATAAGGTTACTAGTAATAATTCTATTAGTATAACTATAAGTATTATAAAAGTATATAGCGAGGACCTAGGTATAGCTAGGGAGAAGCTCGCTATAAGCGTTATTATTAATATACATATTATATGCTCGCTTAAGGGTATCCTAGATATATCTAATATAGAGGTTAGAAGATATATTCTCAGAAGGCTCGATACTATTAAGGATTTTTTTAATCTCCTTAATAAGGATAGCATCGGGGTAGTATAGAAAGGCGTTATTAACGCAAGCCTTTACCTCATCGATCTACTAGCACTAGGCCGTAGGGCTAGGGTAGCCCTTCTTAGGAGTCTTACGAGGAGTAGTAGCTATAGTTTTAGCTAGGGTACTAGCGATAACGCAGGCTAGCTCGGTAGCCTAGGTATTATTATTCTAAATATTATTAGCATTATTATTAATAACCTCCTCGCGTTAGGTCTTAGTATCTATAGCGAAGAAGTTCTTCTTAGCTACCTATTTACCCTTCTTATAGTCCTTGCGGGACTTCTTTTTCTTAGCAGCAGACTTATAAGTCTTAACTAGAGTGCTAAGGTTAATATTATAGTTACTAACTTAGTTATCGCTACCTTAGTTATTACTACCTTAGCGTAGGGAGATAGGGTTAAGCACCTCGTTATTCTAGGGGTTAGCACCCTTATCTTAGCTACTACTATTATTAGATAGGTAAGAGGATAGGACCTCGTAGTTATTAGTAACTTCCTTGCCTTTAGAAGCTATTATTATAATAGTATTAGTTAGGCTAGCATTCAGGAGGCTATATTTAGCGGGTTAGGATAATATTATTACTTATTATAAGAGGTCTATCGAGTAATAATTAGCATATAGGAGAGAAATAAGTAAATAAAAGTATAGGTATGCCTAAATAAAAGTAGGTAGGTATAGTAAATAGAAGGAAGGTATAGAAGGAAAAAAAAAATTTTTTATAATAGGGGTTAGTAAAGAAGGCGTATAAAAGTTAGCACCCTCCGCTCCTTCCTATTTATTTTAATATAAGATAGAGAGATTAAGGAAAGAGTAGTTAATAGTAAAAATAGTAATAATAAAGGGAAAATTTATAATCCTAATATTAATTTAGAGTATATATAGTTATCCTATTAAAAGGATAGGAAAACTATTTAGTTATATATAAGGTGCGCGCCTTCTTATAGCTCTTTTAGTATCCTAGTTAAGGGGGAATTTAGCGTTA
Source organism: Colletotrichum sansevieriae (assembly GCA_026260285.1). Classification (NCBI taxonomy): domain Eukaryota; kingdom Fungi; phylum Ascomycota; class Sordariomycetes; order Glomerellales; family Glomerellaceae; genus Colletotrichum; species Colletotrichum sansevieriae. The sequence continues at coordinate 77,865 of JAOQIF010000219.1, read as the reverse complement.
TACTTATTAATAATATTATTTATATTAGGTAATAGGGAGTCTCTTTATTCCTAGGTATCGTCTTTTGCTATAAAGCCCTTCTATCGGACGAGGTATTTAATAATAGGTTTATAACTCCTCTATAAGACTCTTTATTTAATAATATAGTTAAGTTCCTACTCCTCACTACTATTAACCTTAATAGGCTTTAGTAGCGGAGTCTCACGGTTAAATAGGTCTTCTCCCTAGGCTAGCTTATATAGCTAGGCTATAGAGAGGATTAGGTAAACCCGCTAGTACTTAGAAATATCTACCTCATAGGCGAGAGGATTAATAATATGCTTAATTTAGAAGGGTCCTATCTATCTCGAGGTCTATTTGCTATTATATTATCCTAGCAGGTGGAATCCTTTGCTAAGTTATATCTAGACTTTATCCCCTTTATTAAAAGTTATATTAGTATAATAGTTATTATATCTCTCCTTATGCGAAGCGTTTGCTATATTAATAAGTAGCAATGCCTCCTTCTAATATATCTCCCTAAGGATAGTAAGGCTCTTAGTTAGGGCGCTTATTTATATAACTATATTAAGAATACTTTATAGCTTAAATCCGAGCATAACCTCGTTTAGCAATCGTCCGATCGTAGTAAATAGGGAGTTATTAAGATTATGCTATAGAGTAGGTAATACGTCGGTCTACGGGATATTAGGGGATTTAGACGTATAGAACTATATCGCAATCTTAGTAGTCTGGTTTATTCTTTTGCTCTGCCTATCTATCTAGGGGTAGTATACTATTAAGAGGAGGAGCCTGATATTAAGAGCATTAAATATCGCATGCTATACTATAGAGATAAACTTAGGATCCCGGTTACTAATAATATAACGTGGAATTCCCTAGTCTAAGAGGAAAAATGCGTAGAGTAGGACTATTATTTATTCTTTTGCTCTATAGGTTGAATATCCTATAAGAAGGATTATCTTTTTTAAGAATTTATATATTACTATTACTAATATATCTAACTCTAGGAAACCTAGTAGGGTATAGGGACTTCTATAGGATAGCACCTTAGGTATATTAGTAACGAAGTCTATAGTAACGGTATTATAAGGGATATCTATAACGGGGATAGGTTATAGCTATCCTAGTAGCCTTTAGTAGTTAACTTAGTTCTCTTTATACTAGTTATAGTAAGCGATATATTATTATATAAGCGACTTCTTATTATAAAACTAAAAAGTTAATATTTCTGCTATTATATAGTCCGCGCTAAAGTAGTATTTTTTATTATAACTAAGGCGGAGAATTGCAAGTACTAACTTATGCGGAATATAGAGTCTCTAAGTGCTATCTATAGCTATATAAAGGATAAGCCCTTCTAGCAATAGACTCTAAGGAGTTATTTAATAGCATTTTAGGGCTCTTCTAGTAGCTCTAGCGCTATTTTCCTCAGTAGTAGTATCGAATAGTAACTACTACTTGCCTAGTTCCTTCTGCTAGGATCGGAGTTATTTAAGAATTTTGCTATACCTCGTATCGTTAGTATAGTTATCTATAATCTTAGCGATAAAGTCCTCCGAAATGCTTATAGTTATCTCCCCTATTGCTCCGTAGGCTTATAACTTCTCAGCTAACTAGTTAACTATATCTATAAATCCTATATCGTCGTTATTATTGCTATAGGTTATTTCCGCGAGGATATCGCTATCCTCAAACCTATTAGCTCGTCCTAAGGCTATAAGCAACAGCAGGCGCAAGAGGGTATCGGGGATAATATTAAGCTTCCCTAGTATATAGGTAATATTAATATTAAATTATAATAGGTAGTTCGCAGCGCTTGCGAGCTGTAGGTTAGCCTTATTAAGGTCTATAGTCTATAGCGAGGTATATATAAGAATTCCCTTTATAGCTGCATAATCCGTGAGAATCTATATAGGGTGCTTATTTAATTATACGAGCTTGCGGAGCTTCTTTATAGCCTATACTACTACTACTACCTCTGCTTCTATAGCGAAGTATTACTTTTCTAAGGGCGATATAACCTTAGATAGAAAAAGCACTAGTTAGATATAGATTTATATAATATCTTTGCTAGGTATATTAGTACTATTCTATAGGATACCTAGTTAGAATACTATAAGCCTAAAGCCGCCTTTATAGGTATTAACCTTAAAAAATATAGGCTTATTCGGGTTATAGTAGTATCTTATAACCTAGTTATAGAGATTCTCCTAGAGGGCGTTTTATACCTCTTACTCGCTTAGTATTAGCTCGAATAATACCTTTTAGACCCTCTTTATTCGAACTACCTTTAATAGACCGTTAGAAAGCATATTTTTATTATAGAGTTTTATAGTAAGATAGGTCTTTCTATCCTATAATAGCGTTATAATAATATTATACTAGGGTATATCATATTATAGCTATCTAGCTATTCCGAGGTATCTCTCGATATTATAGAGAGTTTTTAGGAAGCGGAGGTTCTTAAAAGCTGCGATCCTATCCTCTATTCGTTTAATACTATTAGTATTTATAATATAGCTAAGGAGTCTTACTTTAGGAAACCCTATAAAGGACTTCTTAAGTTTAATATAAAGGCGGTTATTCTCGAAGAGCTTGAGAATAATATCGATATACTAAAAATAGTCCTCATTACTATTGCTAAAAATAATATTATTATTGATATATACTTAAGCAAAGTGCTAGTAGTTATATAGGAGGCGGTCTATAAAACGCTAGGCGTAAGCTAGTAAGTTCTTAAATCCTATAAGGATAATATTAGAAACCTCGATGCTATAGGGACTTATTACTACTATCTTATTGCAATATCTCGAGTAGATTAGTAGTTAGTAGAAGAACCTAGTAGTATTAAATATCGTTATGCGTTTCTTCCCTCTAAGGGTATCTATTATATCATCTTAGTCGGGAAGCGGGTATATATCTAGGATAGTAATTTAGTTAAGAGGGCAAAGGTTAATAATAACCCTGCCTTTTTTCATACTATTAACTACCTGCTATATAATAAAGAGCGGATAGATAACTAGGATTAGCCTATTACCCTATACTATCTTGCTATCGGTATATATCTTACTATAGATATTCTCAATAACTTCGAGGTCTTTAGCGCTAAGGGGGTAAGGCTTTACTATAGCCTTCTAGTTTTACTACCCTTTAACGAGCTCAATACATATATATTAGTTATCTAGCATAGGTATGATCCCCTTATTATAGTAGATATCTCAGTTATTAAGGATTTCCTTAAGTCTACTAGCAAAAACCGCATCCTAATTACAGATCTTAACTCTATCCTTGCTATATATAACTAGGATATCTTTTAGCTTAGATATTCTATAAGATAGAATATTATCCGCTCGATGAGGCGGTCTTAGGCTGGATTTAGTAAGCGGGGTTATAAACTACGCACTAGCTGCTATATTACCTATAGCCCTATCGAATTTATATTATAAGAACTAGCGCGAGTTTGATTCTCCTCCTATAAGAGTGATAATATCCGCGTAGTTAACGAGGTTAGTAATCTCCTCTACTTCTATTAGAATAATATAGCCTAGCTGCTATCCTCTTAGGATTATTATTAGCCTATCTATTATATTTCGCATAAGGACGAGCTTAGGGTTATCTACTATAACTATTATATTAACTACGCTAATATAACTAGATTAAAACTACTAAGTATTAGAGCCTTGCTAGCTTAACTTAGGGAGGTTAATAAAGCTAGTTATAACGAATGCATTACTCTATAGGGGAATAACTATAGTATAGGCGTTATTAACTCGTCTAGTTACTAGGTGCTATCTCCTGAACTAGACTAGATACTATATTCTATATACTAAGCAGAACTTAACTATACCCTTATTAAAGTCTATAACTAGCCTATAATCTTTATAAAATAGTATTCCTAATAGAAGATTTGCTCCGAGAGTATTTATAACTCTAGCTATAATAATAATATAGCTATTAATCTCCACGTTGCTAATAATACCTAGGATATAGAAGTCGAATATAACCTGCTCTATTACCTAAAAGGTTAAGTCTACTATATTTATCTTCTATAGTTCTATTATCTAGAACGTAGGATTTCGCGCAAAGCATAGCACCTAATTCCTATCGACTAGAGTTATTAAGGCGCCTATATCGATATAGACTTCCTCTAGGCTAGCTATATTATCGCTTTTTATATTAAGGCGGAGATATATCTATTTAGCTAGTATTATTTATTTCACTAGTTTCACCTAGGCGTCGATAATTTAGTTTTTCTTAAGTAATACTTGCGCGTTATTTGCTAGGGGAATCGCAACGAGACCTGCGAAGTTTATTATATTAGCAGAGTCTATAATTAAAATAGTTAGGGAGATCGCTAGTATGCTTCTCGCTATAGCTGCGATATCTATCATCTAGCCTGCTATTTCCTCTTTGCGCAGTTGCTCTAATAGGGCAGCTAAATCATAGGGGACTTCCTATATATCTAGCAGGATATAGCTGCTATTAACGAGGTTATTAATATTATAGTTGTTGTCGTGATCCTCCTATATATAATAGGCGTCTAAGTCCGTCTAGCCTGGTCTATTATATTTTATATAACGTTAAAAACCCGGGTTTCTCCATAGCTAGTTCTATAGGTAGCGATCTTTCTAGTTTTAATAGTTATTAGAGCGCTAGAAGCGTTGCTAAGGTTAATAATATTATTAGGGTTATAGATTATTATAATTATCCCGTTAGAAGTCTTAGTTAGTCCGTCGTCCCTAATTATTAGTCTATATTATATTATCGGACTCTTCTGATATATAGTTAACGCTAATTAGCGCCTAGAGCCTGCGCTAAACTACCTTGCGTTTTTTCTCAGCTATATTAAGGTAATCCTCGAGAGTATTACTAGTAGTTAGTTTATCTAGGAATCGCTAAAGCTCTAAGTTAATTATATTATAGAAGATCGTTAATAGCTAGCTAACTATAGATATTAATCCTATTTACGCTCTACTATATTTAAAATAGTTTTAAGTAAAGTTATAAATATCTCTATCTCCCTTAAGGTCTTCTATAGTAAACTTATATATAGCGATCTATTAGATAGACTCCTATTAGGTTAGTATAAAATATCTCCTAATAGTATCGCATAGGGCGTGATATCCCGCGCAGAGGTAGTTCTATTATTTAATTAGCCTAAGTTAGTATTCCTACTAGCTAAGTGCTTTCCCTCGTAGTAGAGAGCTCTAATTCTATATAATCTCTAAAGCTATAGCTAAGCTAGTAGTTTTAGTATCTAGGCTAGAGATCTATAGATCTATCTCCTTATAGTATAGAATATCCTAGTTATAAAAGATAGGCTCTATACTATACTTCTTATTAATATCTAGCTAAAAAATACTATAATATTAGATAAATCTACCTTCCTATTGAGTTCCTATAGGCTATAATATCCTAGTATTAGCCTCGAGCTAGCTAAATACTCGAAGGAGTAAAGCCTCGAGACCCTAGGATAGCTACTCTAGGTAGGGCCCCTAGGATAATAGTAAAAATATTAGTAATAGCGCTAAATTCTATTATAATAGCTAGGTCCTCCCTACTAATATATCCTACTTTAGTAGACCCGTAGTAATATTATAAAGAATTTATAATATTCTATAGATTTTTCGCTCTAATAGTCCTATAATAGTATCTTCTAGTATTATAACTCGTAGTTCGGGGTTTTTTCTGCTCTTATTATAAATATTATCTACTATAGCTCTCGCTTTAATAGGAGGTCCTAGGGGTTTGATATCTAACTAGCTAGACTAGATAGGAGTTATAACTCTTTCATCTCTCGGGGGCAGAAGGGTGATTCTCTCGCTAGCTCTATAAAGGCTTTCTTCTCTAGACGGGGGTATAAAAAGTACTACTATTGCTAGACTATCCCTTATAGCTGCGATTATATTAATAATGCTAATTAACGTAGTTATATAGTTATTAGGCTCGAGTATCTAGTAATAGTATAGATTAGCTTTCGCTTTCTAGCTTATATTAACGATATCTATATAGGGTATATAGTTATTATCCTATTTAAGAGAAGCGAGGTTTGCTATCTAGTTGTGAAATCGTTCGCTAAGGCTAAGGGTAAAGTTATAGTCCTTATAAGCCTGCTAGAAACTATAGAGCTTATAAGCCTTATTATAATATCCGATTCTAGCTATATTTCCTATATCGTAATATTCCTCTATAAGAGAGGGATTATTATACTAATTTAACGTTAAACTCGAATAGTTAGCTATATAAGTTAATAATTAAGACCTCTATCTCTTTAACTTCTTTAACTTCCTTCTTTTTAGTATATAAATACTTTTAGGAGGGGGTTTAAGGTTAAGTCCGAGTCCTCTACCTCGTTACGAGTTTTCGTAGTATAAGGGAGGTCTTAGATAAGGAAAAAAAGAATAGGTTATATTACTAGATATTATAGTCTTCCTACTAGCCTAGGGCTATAGTAGGGGTTGCTAAGACTGCGAGTGAAATAAGGAAAAGAGCAATATAAGCGTGAAGAATAATAAATAGTATAATAGGTAATTATAGGTATATAGTAATATATTCTATAATAGCCGAGCCTTCTAAGCTTATCTGCTAGAAGTCTCCTACTTAAAGGATAGGCGTTGAGCCTAACCGTGGTCACGTGGAATACCACGTGATGGCCGACTACATCACCAAAAGGCGTGTGATAATAAGTAGGTATAGAGGTTATTTTACTACTAAGTTTTACTTAGGTTTATACTAGCTCGGAATATTATCTTATAGGAGGTCCTCAAGGTTATTTTGAACTTCTTAGGTTTGGTAATAATAGTAATACTAGTCTTATACCTCTTTACTTTAAGATCCTCTATTCCTAGGAAGAACAATAAGGGAGGAGATTAAGGTAGAGTAATAAGCTAGAACTTAGCTTAGGAGTATTTAAACTTATCTATATCTATTTATTTAGTTAATAGTAATTATTTAGCTTCTTTATTATCCTTAGTATTATTTAGGCGTCGCGCTTATTAGAGCTTTATTAACTTAATAATATTATTATAGTAATTTCTAATATCCTCCTAGTTTATCTCTTATAAGTTATCCTTCTACTTATTAATATTACTATTAAAATTTTAGGTTTTATTAAATTAAACGTCTTATATAGTAATAACTTCTTGCTTAGCTAGGTACTATATTTAATATAAGTTAGAGGAGGCGTAGCTTATAAGGTATCTAATCTAAGCCCTTGGGTTAAAGTACTAGAGTTAGTTCTCGTGTAGCTAGGCTTAAATAGTTATTATAAAGACTTTATAGCTATACTAGTAAAGATAGGAGATATCTAGTATAGCAGCGTTACTCTTTGTAGGTCTATGTAGGACCTTATACAGTATTTTCTAGCCCGTTAATTATAATAGGGTATAATTATAGGTATATATTACTACTACGTAGATCTCTAGCTATAAGTATAGTAGTAGTTTTAATAATATATAAAGATATCTAGCCTTTGCTTTTATAATTATAGTAATTCTTTCTCCTCTACTATTATAGGCCTAGGTATTTAGTATAAATAGCTTAATTTAAATACTAAGTATCTAGATAAGCTCCTTAAGCTCTGGTATCTCAAGATCTTATTATTATACTTAAATATTTTAATTATTATACTAAGTTCCCTTTTAAGAGAGTTAATAAACTGGGTAAATACCCTTTCTAAGGTTTTTCTTAATTAATCCTCGAGGTAGTAATCCTAGGTATAACCTAACGGTCTATTAATAAATAGTAGTAGGGTTATAAAGTCTCTATACCCTTATTTAAATAAATAAAAGTCTAGGGCCATTTATCTCCCTAGCGTTAATATAGCAATACCCTCTCTTAGTATTCGATAGACTTAGCATATTATCTTCACTAGCTTATAAGTATTATAGTTTATTATTATAATAGGTATTCCGCTTTTTACTCTCGCTCCGCGCGTTATTGCTTCTAAGTAGCATATAGTAGCCTCTCTATTATAGCTAAGTTATAAGCACTAATTACTATAGCTCCCTTTTCAAGGCTTCTTTCTTATTAATATAGTATATATATTACGTTATAGAGGAGTTAGTATAATATTATTATAAAATGCTACTTAAGCTTTCTTTAGTATATACTTAATTATATATTAATTATAGATATCTAGGACCTTTGCTGTATAGGTCTTATTATATTATTAGAGGTATTACTAATCTAGTTTATTATCCTAGTATACTCCCTTCTTCTTTAAGTATCTATAGGATATAAGATTACTTGCTATTATGCTATAGTATATAGCGTTATCAAAGTAGAGGGTAGATTAATACTCTCCTAGTTTTATTATATTTATAACTATAGATCTATATCTTTTAATAGGTATTAGCTTAGATCTTCTGAGGATGAAATCCTTATTATAGGTATTATAGAGGGTTTTGAACTACGTAAGGTTATTTACAATATAAAATATTAATCTTAAATCTAGTAATATTAATTTAGATAGCTTATAGTTATAAGCTATTAAAAATACTACTCCATTAGGTCTAGTCCTTTCTTAGTACCTTATAAAGAGTTATTAATCCCTTATAGAGACTTTTAAATAGTTAATCTTAATTACTAATTCTCCTTTATATTAATTCTTAACTAAGCTAGTAATAGCCTCGTTTAGAGTCTAATAGTCTAGCGCCTTATTAACAAAGATATACTAATATTTTAATAAGGGGTAGTAAGATATAGAGCACGCTTTATACTTACTAGTTCCCTTCCTTTACTTATTTTATTAGTTATTAGACTTTCTATTAGTTTATCTCTTTCTTAAATCGCTTTATAGTTAAAGAGGTTTTAATATATAAATGGGGATATTAGTTATTATTAGTTTAAAAGCCTCTCCTTTTATAATGGATAACTTAGAGCTTATTAGATTAATTATATAAGAAGTCTCTCTATATATACTCTTAATAAGATTAGATAATTTTAAGGTTCTATTATTAGTATCCTTTCTATAGGTTAACCTATATATTATTACTTATAGTATGAGGGGTATTTAGTAGGTAGTGCGAATAAAGTTATTAAACTATCTGTTACGGTCAGCTATCCGACAGTAGGGTCTGCTAACAGAAGCTAGGGATTGATATAAAGTAATAGTATACTGGGGTCGTGGTCTGGGTTGTAGGTCGTAGGCTGTAGTAGATCGGTCTTCAGAGGCTAAGGTGATTAGTCTTAGACTCAACAAGTAATTCGTAGTAAAGGTAAGCTAAGAGTATCCTGAGGATAAATACTAAGTTAATTGCTGAAGAGCTATAGAAGTCTAACCACAAGCTAGGCTTAGGTTATACTATATATAAGTCCCGAATAGTATCCTTTATCTACTCCTTAGTGATCACCTAGGTGCATGAGGTGATCGCGATTAGTTAGCTAGGCTAATTGATCACTGAGCATTTCCTTCTGTGCTCCACTAATCGTTTCCTTATCTTATCGTCACGTGGCTTATACTATAGTTCTTCCGTTCCGGGTGGGTCCCTGCTATTCCCGTGATCCTGCAGTATAAATGTCCTGTCCTAACCGTCCGACGCCCAAGTGGGTCGTTCGGCTGTTATCCTTGTTTACGGGTCGTAACACTATCCTAACTTATTACTGCTTTCAATTATTTTAATAGCTCTTAGCTCTAATATAGCTACTTTATACTTTATAATCTATTTAGAGGTTACTTTCTATATTATAATCTTCTCTTTATAGGGAATTTAAAGGACTTTAGTATATATCTCTCTAGTAGCTTTAAGCTAAGAGATGTTATTACTCCCTACTCTTTCTCTTAGCTAAGTAATACTTTTAGTAATTAAGTTATCTAGGATAAAGCAGCTTCAATAATACTTAGGGTAGATTATTTCTTAAATATAGTCCTCGAATTAGATTATAACCTTATATAACTCTTTAATCTCTTTTATCTTATTCTTATATATTACTATATATATAATATATATATATATATTAGTCTCGCTTTATGAAGTTATTAAATAATCTAGCTAGCTTAGACCTAGTAGGGGAGACTTACTCTAAATTCCCTTAAGTAATTATCTATATAGGGGTTAATAATACTCTTATATTACTAGAGTAGGTATTTACTAATAGGAAGTTAGCTTTCTAGAAGTAGTTCTAGAACTTCAGCTTTTCTAGAGGGGTTTTTAGGATAGCCTTAAGGTCCTCCTTCTTTAGTATTATCTAGGTTAATATACTCCTATAGTCCTATTAACTTAAGCTTATACTAGGTTTAATCCTAGTAGAGGGGCTAATTACCTAGATTATATAGTTCTAATAAGAAGCTAGAGGCTCTAGAGGTATTAGTAAGCATAAGCTTACTATAGGTTTATATATTAATAATATATAAGTAGATTTAATACTATAGATTTATCTAGATAGCTTTAATCAGTATTATATATATAAATTAGATTATTAATTATCAAATTATATAATATAAGGTATAAAAGTAACTAAAGATTGACATATAACTATTCTAAAAACTCTATATATAGATCCGGGTGGAATTTATACCTAAAACTAGCTAATATAGATATCGCCCGATTTGGCTGGATTTCGCGCTGCTTTTGCGTGTATATTATGCTCTACTACGTGCGCCTAGGGGGGTCCATTTGATAGGAATTATTTAAGTCTATAAGTAATTATTAGAAGACCTTGCTAGGTATTTATAAGAATAACTTATAAAGTAGGATATAAAATAGTAATAATAAATATTAACTTATTTATAGATTAATAACTTTATTTTTAAGTACTACGTAGTATTATTAACCTTAAAGTATATGATTTTAATAAGAAAGGGAATATAATTACAAGGGGAAAGAAACCTATTATAACCCCTTATACTAGTATTAATAAGATATTATTAGGTTATTATATTATCGCCTCGCCCTTTAAGTAGTAAAACTATTATAGATCCTAATAGAGCTATATTCTATTAAAGAATACAAGTTAATATAGTGACCGCCTATTTTTCCTATGTCGGCGCTACTATATTTCCTGTGGTCTGTGCACGCGCGCCCTACTTCAGCAAATCCTCGACGTCTAGCTTAATAATCTTAGCCTTCTAAGGGCAGTCCTCCTTCCGTAAGGTCATATTATAAACTCTAGTAGCGCTAGGCGGGTTCTAGCTATTATAATTATAAGCAAGGTCCTATTAGCATGGTATATTAAAGACGTCGTAGTTTAATAGGCGGCGTTTAATTATAGCATATCCCTAGGTCTTTGCGAAGGCTTATATAACGTCGAGGTACTCTTCTAGGGTCTTATAGCCCTATATATTAATAACTAGCGCATCGAGAGGTATTATAATATTAGGAGTAGTAGTAATAATAGTAGTAGTAATATTTTTTTTCGCGCTGCTATTATAGTTGAATTAATAGAAAAAAACAGCTTAGTTCGAAAAATAAGCTACCGACCTGATCTAACTAATAAGAGGCCTTATATAAGGTGAAGTAGGGCGCGCGTGCACAGACCACAGGAAATATAGTGGCGCCGACATAGGAAAAATAGGCGGTCTCTTAATATAGAGCTAAAGCCTCTTATATATACGTAATTATTAATACTAAAGGAAAATATTATAAATCCTTATACTATGCACGCTAATATACTTATAAAAGATATAATAAGAGTTATAATAACCCCTGCTTTAATAATAATTAATTGTATAGATTGTGAGGTTCCTAGGGACTTAAGGTAATATCCCTAATAATTATAATCCCGAGGAGGTAATAAGCGTATAATTTAGCTATAAACGCTAATATACTTATAATAAGGAAGAATAATAGAGATTAACGATAATATTCGGGTTTGAATAACGCTCTGAAGACTTTAGTAATGGGCATACGGAACATATATATTGTCTGATGACGTTTAGCTCTGATGACGTTTAGCAAAGCCTGAATAGCCTCATTAGAGAAGGCGTGTTGAATAATACGGGAAGTTCCGTAGCTATGATGACGATACGGGAAGTTCCTTAACTATGATGTATATATACAAGGCTTAGAATCCCCTCACCTAAAACTGACATCATGCACTGCAAACAAGCCTACTGAATCCTGCACAACCCAAAACACACGCAGAATCCAATTCCGACGACTCAAACTCTTTCCAAAATGCTCACCGAAGTAGACCTTAAGCCATGGATACAGGCACCGCCGCGCCGGTATATCCTCACCAACGCATCGGTCGTGGACGTGGTAGATGGTTCGTTGCGAGAGAACGCTGCAGTGCAGCTCAAAGATGGAATCATCGATGCGGTCCTCGATTCAACGGACTCAGTCATTGAGAGTGCCCGGAAGGAGGAATTCGAGGTCATCGACTGCGCCGGAAAGTTCTTGGTTCCGGGCCTCATCGATTCGCATGTCCACATCATGGCGGTTCCCGGCTTCGCCGATGTCTCAAACGCCTTCGGTAACCCCAACGACGTGTCCTTGCTCCGTCAACCGTACGTGTGTGCTCAGATGCTGCACAGAGGTTTACCAGCGTCCGGGATTGCGGAGGTGCTCGTCTCGCTCTGAAAGAGGCCATCAACGACGGCGTCTTCCCGGGGCCTCGCCTCTTCATCGCCGGGCATGCGTTGTTATAAGCTAGGGGACACAGTGACTTCCGCGGCCCCCATGACAACTCTGAGTGTTGCAGTGGATCTACGACCGGCCTTGGACGGCTCTGCAATGGCGTCCCAGAATGTATGACCGCCGTCCGAGAAGAGATCCGCACGGGGGCCAACTTCATCAAGATCATGGGCTCTGGTGGCGTGTCTAGCCCGACGGACAAGATTGATCACCTGCAATTCACCAATGCAGAAATCCAGGCCATGGTCGAGTGCGCAGACAACGCCGGCACGTACGTGACTGCGCATGCGTACACGACCAAGGCCATCAGACATTGCGTCGACAACGGAGTTCGCGGAATCGAGCATGGAAACTTCATCGATGGGCCGACAGCGAAGTTACTCGCGGAGAAGGGGGTGTACTTAACACCTACTCTCATCATTTACGCCGCGATGGCGTCGGAGAAGTGTAAGGGATACCTGCCGCCTGAAGCCAAGACAAAGGGCGAGGAGTTCTTGACGGCTGGGCTGATGCCCTGAAGACTGCATATGACGCGGGCGTAACCATCTGCTTCGGCACAGATCTCATGGGTCCCTTGGGTGCTGCGCAATCTTCCGAGTTCTCGCTGCGCTCGAAGGCTCTACCGTCATTGGCAGTATTGCAGAGCGCCACGATCAACCCTGCTCGCATGTTCGGAAGGCAAGATTCGCTGGGTCAAGTCAAAGCTGGCTTCGAAGCGGACATTCTTATCACAGAAGCTAATCCTCTGGACAATGTTGCAATCTTTGATGATCCTGAAAGTCACATCTCCGCGGTCATCAAGGAGGGTAGAGTATATAAAAGCAGATGGAGTGGTATTTTCGAAGATGGAATCGCGCCAGTCAGAATTGAGCCAGCGCTTTAGCTGCTCCTTACGGATATTGAACTCTCACCTGCGTATTTGATAGTTACAGATTTACGGTCACTCGAAGCCTCCTGTGAAGTCAAAGACATCCATCGCCGTCAGTCCCATCGATACATCTGATCGTTGTTCCACGCGAATGACGCCAACCAGCTGTCATTGATTGTCGCGTGTGCCTTCGAGTCCTGGGCATCAGCAGGCGGCACCGGATGTTCTAAAGGCAGCCCGGATACCGACTCCGAAAGTTCCTGCAACTGAAGCGCTGCCGCCTCATCCCAAGCCGGGGAAAGCGTAGCCCTCGTTGGATGAATACTGCCAGCCTCTGAAATCGGTGCTTCAGGCTGCTGCGAAGCTGTGTCATCATCATCATCCGAAATGCTCTCGGCCACTTCAGCATTCGCGATCCAGTCTGACCACCGCTCGTATCCTGCATTCCGTTGAGCAGATGAAGACGACTGAGTGTCGTTCTTGGGCGCCTGCGAACGGAGTAACTTTGACCTGGCATCACAATCCAGTTCAAAAGCGACCCTACCCTCGTACCCGGAGTCGCGGTCAAGAATCCCAGCCAACAGGACCACGATGGAGGCAAAACTGCAGCCTTGGAGATCAGTGAATGAGACGCGAGCCAAGTTGCTGCCCTTTCTCAAGTTTTCAAAGAGTTCCAACATCCTCTTCGCTGCCCAAATGCAAGCTTCAACCGCCTTTTCCACATCTTCATTGATCCGGGGTCGCTCTTCGTCAGGGCAGCTAAGAGCGCGTGAACGGGCACGAACAACAGTCACGACCGAAACTTTCCCCTTGTCGATGTAGGCAAAGTAGTAGTTCATATACAGTTGGAATCCCGCACGGTAACTAGGAGAGCTCGGTGGGATATTTTGCAGTTTAAGTGATGCCGGTAAAGCGTTTCTCCAATCCTTCAAAGCGTCGTCGTACACTATGGCTGGACGTTCCGCACTCTGAAGCCCAAATTGGCGATAAGGGGTCCGCTAATTGGGGAAACAGGGGTCGGGCATTGACGAATTCCAAAAGCTCGGGATTCCTATTCTATTATCTGCATTAAGACGACCCGGTGGTCCTTTCAGTTGCAAACAAACATCTCTTCAGAACAAAATTGTAACATGAGAAGGGGAACCACACGGCCAATGTTTCCCGCGAGCTCCGGGCCGATGCCGGCCTCCGGCCCACAAAGGCGGGGGCAATGAGCCGAGGAACCGCTGCCCCGCAGACCGGTCCAGAAGCCGATCCACGAAACCTACCGACTGTTCTGTGCTTGTCCATCCCGACTCTGAATGGCTTTGCGTTCATATCTAGAACGCCCAGTGAAGAGTGCGACTGACCCGCTGTCGCTACCGAAGAACAAACCGGCAGCATTCGAGGCAAAAGATATACGCAAGAACGGGTCGAAGAACGAACGGACTTCGGACCTCCGTGTACGCGCAGCTTTGGCCGTAGGTGGAAGCTATCCTGATGTTGGCAATACCCCTGACCTCCGGTCGCACTTAGTGGCAACACAGTGGGAAAGCACGTCGCCGAGCATTGTTTCTGGCGGATCAGTCGGAAGGCATCTTAATCATCGGACGTGAACAGTTTTTCTGGTATTCAGCTCGGGTTCCGATTTGATGTGGTCGCCTTCTCCGGATTGCGACGGGACCTCGAGCTCTGCACAACTATTACCCCGAAAAGCTTCACTAACACTCGGAGCTGCCTCGCGCAACTCACAATAGCGAAAGCCCGTCCCAATAGCCTATGATATGATCAGATCTTGCGGCGGGAGATTCTCGCTACTCGTACTTCGTCCGAGGTCGACTACAACACTCTGGCCAAGTTTCCTGGCAAATCCCAGTGGGATTCCGCGTCAGCGGGGACTCATTGCCTCCGATCCCGATCCCGATGCCGTTACCAAACCGGTCTAGGGTGGCCCTTACACCCATCCTTTCCCTCGAATGAGATCTCACGACCTTAGTTGGCAGCCTCCCGGCGACGGCGGACATGGACGGGCATGTTGTCCTTAACGTGCGGGATACCAAATCCCTTCTGGTAGCACCGATGACCCTCCACCACATCTTTCGGACCTGTATAGTTCCTGCAGGTGTACATCGTCAGTCTCGCCGTCCCCAATCCTCAATAACGAGGCCCGGAACTCACCTCAGAGCATCCCACTTATCCCAAGCACAGTCGAGATCGAACTCCCTCACCAAGAACACACAGACCAACTTCATCTCCGTATTGGCAAGCTCTAAACCGATACACGCTCGCGGACCATTCCCGAAAGGCCTCCAATTGTTCTTAGGAGGGTATAACGGGTCCTTCGGGTCCGTCGTCAACCAACGCTCAGGAATAACCTCACCGGCGCGCGTCCAAACTTGATCTTCTCGGGACATCGCCTTAGGAAGGTCCCAAACCGCGAAGCCTTCGGTTGGGCACGTGACGCCCGTCTCTCGATCCACGACCGAGCACTGATAGCTGCCTTCTATGAGCCTTCCGGCGATGGGGTACAGACGGAGCGTCTCTTTGATGACCGCCGCGGTGTACGTCAGCGAGTTGAGTAAATGAGGTGACTCGATAAGCCGCGCACCAGCCTCGGATGGGTTCGTCCCAAGGACCTCGTCATGCTCGGCGCGCATCCTTCTGGCTATCTCCGGGTTCTTGGCGATGGTATGCAGGACCCAGCAAATCGAGGTGGCCGTCGTGTCGTGTCCAGCAAACATGAATAACTTGATTTGACTGATCACAGAGGTGATGAACTTGGCATCCGGGGGCGGTAGCTTCTCGTTGGCGAGCTTTTTGACAGGCTGCATCGCCAGATCGACCAAGGTCTTTGATGCACCGTCGCCTTCGCGGTTCAGGCACGCCATGACGGGCTCGTAGAGCTCCTCTTTCAGCTGCCTCCTGTTCCTCGCCAGTTCCCATAGGCGGGAAGGCCTGTAGGACCACACGGTCTCGAAGATGTTGAACTTGACGCGCATCAGCTTCATCTGGGCCTTGAGGGCAGACCTGAGTTTGCTGGGCCCGTTCGTCTGCTCGTGCAGCTCGATGCCCAGCGCCGCGCGCGCGATGATGTCGATGGTCAGGTTGATCGCCAGGTTCTCGAGCGTGAAGACTTCGCCCCACTTCCCGTCACCACCCGCGCGCTCTCGAATGATGCTCGCGAACGTTTCCACGTCCTCGATCGTGCCCGGCACGAGAGAGATGACGTTCTTGGGGCTGAAGGCGGGATTGAAGCGTGAGCGCCACGTCTTCCACTCGGCTCCCTCCAAGCTGGCCATGTCGAGGCTTTCCGTGAGCGGCGCCAAGAACATCTTTGCGTTATGACTTCGCCTGGCGGTCGGGTCGGCGGTCGTCCGCCATCCCACCTCAGTGTCGATGATGTAGACGGTTGGCGGCGCGAGCGGCCACAGGTCGATGTAGGCCCAGGGTGGACAGGTTTTTCGGCCGGGAAAAAGCGTTTGCCAATTCTCATAGACAAGCTCGGTGATGTAGTTGATGTGGAGGTCTTTCGGGAGGCCCTTGGTGAGTTTGGCGATGACAGGGAAATGGCCCAGCAGCAACGAGTGAGGCATGATTGGCTTGTTTACTGTTAGTGACGATGAAGCGATCGCTTTTGGAGTGCACACTTACAACGCCATTTCGTCTCAATCTCCAGAATAAGTGGCGCACCCTCACTCCTTGCGCCAAGGTATATAAGACACCAAGAGCCACGAGCATGAGGCAGCTTTTGACGGCAGTGGTCGCGAGGCCACCGGCCCCGTCTGGTAACATGGTTTCTATGTTCTGGCCTGGTCAGATTTGGCTAACTAGCTGCCTTGCAATGACGTTGGGGAGAATTCGAGGTTGTCGAAAGGGACACCTTCTCTTCTTATCAAGTATTCCACGAAGAGACCTTAGCATGGCGTAGAATAAGCAGACCATTATTGGTCTCAAAGAAAGAGGACCCCTTGGTTCCCGTCCTGGCGCATTGCTCGAAATAATGGACCAACCTGCCGCTGTTCACGAAGAGCATGTCGTAGGCCTCTCGCTTGAGCCTTGGCTTGACGGCTCGACGCCGCTCGAACTGAGGGGTTGCGGGTATTAGGACCAGCGCCTAGATGGAACCAGCGACAGAAAGCTGGCCGCAATACATAATAACATCGGGTTGGCCCCACGGTGTTCGCGCAGTTACTAGATATTGGTGATCTTAATTGGCTGGAGACTTTTCTGTCAACCAACACAGGGTTACATGGTCGGCATCGTAGACCCACCAGGTCCTTGTTCAAAGACAAGGTTGTTATCAGCAGGGCTTCTGGTGACTTTTACTCAGCAAAGCTAGCATGTTTATTGCCGGCCGCATCGCTGGAATCTTTATTCGTTGTGTGGCCAAGACGATCAAATAGGAAGAGAATATACTATTCCCCAACCACAGCGATGATAATTAACATCAGCTAAGGTTGCATTCGCTCCATGTCGCTCTGGGAGTTAAGTATATGACCAAAAGGAACTAAATATTTACTGAATGAGAAAGATCGGGAAAAAGAAAAGGCCCTAACCAGGGATCGAACCTGGGACCTCTCCCAATCATAAGATGCCGGAGACAACCCTAAGGGAGAATCATACCGCTAGACCATCAGGGCGAATGAACTGTATTCAGTCACTAGTGAGCTGAGTCATCAAATCACTCCACTTGTCGTGCGTGCTGCAGCAGAACTCCTCGTTTCCTGCTCTTTCGTGCGTGGTTCGTCGGAGCAGTCAGTCTCTCGCTCACGCCCTCGTCCTGCACCAGCAGCGTCACACCAATTGGAGCTGTCGAAACCATTCAATCCAACGAAAACACCTGGTTGCCCTGTTACATATGTTGCACTCTTTCGACGCCGGGGGTTATCAAGCAGTTTTCAAGCAGCGCCTCCTGGCAAAGGAGTCGATGGCCAGGTCTACGGAGAGTTTTGACGGCCGTCAGCTTCGAAGAGACCACAATCTTTGAAATTCGGGACCATATGAGATCAATCCTCCGTCAGAAGGTATATCGACCCCCGTTCCGCAGTTTCAAAAGTTTGATCATAATAATAGCGTCATGCTGATTGAGTGGGACCATGAATTTGCTGAAAGGCGTGCGAACGGCCACGTTCGAGATCAGGCAGTTGGAGCAAGTTCTGTCCCCAGGCCTGTCAGGAAAGAGATGATGTTGAAGCAAAAGGAACACGGACTTGGTTCAATGAAAAGATATAGTCGTATTCTCTAATCTAAGGTATAGACATGAAGATGCGAATCACGTATCGTACACGCCAACGATCACATGCATCTCCTGCTCTGTTATGCCGCGCTCTCGAATGCATGTGCAACACGCCCTGATTTCTAGTGCGAAAACTTAAAAAATCAAGCTTTAGCGGATATCGTCTTTCATAGCGTGTCTGCTGTACTCGTGGCGTAGCTTCGGGCCAATCTGCCTTCGTGTCAGCACATGTGCAATCAACTCGAGCCAATGGTTCAGGGGTAACTCTCACCCTCCATAAAATGACTGGAATGGGAATGAATACGATGGAAAGAAAGGCCAACAGCGAGCTGGCCCATCCAACACCCAACCTGTTGTACATAGCTGGTGCGAACATGGGGAAGCCGGCGCCGAACGCGCTCCGAAATAGGTCGTTACCGGCAAGAACAGACGCGGCGTATTCTGGATAAGCGTCGGTGAGGTAGTTCAGTACGGAATTGAAGAGCAGGAAGGACCCAACACTGAACAAAGCGGAGCCTATGATGGGCACGATCCAGTTGATGCTTTGTCTTGAAGACCACCCAAACCAAAAAAGGCAAATCGGTATTGCTATGGCACCGACGAAGGCCGGAGGTAAGCGCTTCTCAGGCTGAAGGAAGCCGTTTTCGTCAAACTCTGGCTCAAGGTATTTGTGCAAGTACCAGAAGAATGGCGGTATGACGATCAAGGCCCCGACGAAAATGCCCAGGAAGGTCAACCCGACGAGACCGGTGTTGAACCCGTAAATCCCGTGAAAGACGATAGCGAAGGACTCGAACCAGATGTACAGCAGTCCATAGATCAGAGCGGTGTATAGATTGAGGAGGAAGACCATGGGCTCGGTGAAGTTTAGAGTGAATGGTCTCACGAGGAGCATCATTACAAGGTCCCTCCTGGTCATAGTCTCGGCTATGAGCTCACCCCTGCTGATGAGCTTATCGTTTCCTGTTAGCTTTCGCATCCGGCGGACACGGCGATATAAGATGTTGCTGGAGCTTGTTTCCGGTAGGAAAATGAAGAGCAGAACGAAGGCAAAGCCGCTGATCCATATCAGTTCCAAAATGGTCCAGGTCCAGCCATTGGCGTCAACGGCGAAACCACTGACGATGGGCCCTATAGTAGGACCGCAGACAGCAGCAATACCTGCAATTTTCGTGTTAGTTTCTCGAGCACCCCATGTCTTGGAGGCAAGTGGACGGCGTACCCCAAATACAAATCGCGTACGCCCGCTTCTTGGGTGGCCAAATTTCTGCCAACGAAGCCCCTCCAACTGCCAAGACTGGAGACCCGACGAATCCCGTCAAAAAGCGGAAGGCTAGAAGCATGCCGAAGTTGACTGCGAGGACAGTTGGAATCTGGAGTAAAATGAAGAGGGCAAGAGTACCGATGTAGATAGGGTTGCGGCCAATGTTGGGCGACTCCGAGAGTGGACTCCAGAACATCTATGTCAACAGTCAGAAAGCGGGCAAAGTGTGACTGGGCAGACGGGCAGTCACCGGTCCAAGTCCGTAGCCGGCGACGAACAGCGTGAGACCCAGGATGCCAGCGACGGGACTGACGCCAAATGTCCGGGAGACATCCGGAACACCCGCGGCGTAGATGGCTGAACCAATGTAGATGCCAATCGTGAGAACACAAATTTCAAAAGTAACAAAAACCTTCTTCGACAGAGTCCAGTTCAGAGGATTCTTGGATGTCGTTAGCCGCGATGATCACCACACTGAGCAATTGGGACCTACCTCCGGATCATTGGGTAAAAACTCAACTAAGCGCAGGTCGTCGCCCTTCTCCGAGTCCACCCTGATGTCTCTCCCTTCTGGCAACTCCGAGGGCCCTTCTTCTTGCACCGCGGCGCTTTCTGTAGAGGTGCTGGCTAAACTGCCTTGCCCGGCTTCTGGATCGTATCTGCGCCATATCTCAGGATGCCGCTCCTCGTAGAATTGAAGCTGTTTGATCTTTCCCCCCGCGATGTACCGAATGATGTGACCGAGTGGGGTGTCATGCAAGTATTCCATGACGCTGACCCTGTTCAACCTGGTGAGCGAGGCCCGTAGCGCTCCAGCCGCCAAGCTTCCATAGAAGCGGCGGTTGGAATCGAATGGTGTTTGCGGCCGAGATTGAACTCAGAGAAATGCGACGATTTGATGTTGGGGAGAAACCGTTCCAATGCCATCGACATCTACGTGAAGCTGGAAAGCTGGGAGGGTAATTCGCATGGAGGCAGAACTCTGGTCGGGGCCCAGGGCATTGACAAGTCGCACGATAATATCGACGACGTAGTTCCGATTTAGTCATGAAATTCGTTAAGCATCTTTGGAAGGCAAATCTTCTTTTCGGTAAGAGTCTGTGCAAAGTTCGCAGGAATTCGAGGACTCAGGCTTGACCGCTCTGACTCCCGAATTTCCCGAACGTATGTGCGCGATACATGGCGCTCACTCACGCGCCCACCCACGTTCAGGCAAGCTCCATATGCACCTAGTAGTTGCATCAAAAACTATTGTCTTCTTGCAAGGTATTGACAGAATGGAAGGTTTTGTTAAAATCTTACCAAAGACCTTATTTGACAAGTCTTCGCTGAATGCAGCTCGATGTATCGCGTTAGTCTGGCGCAGTTCTCTATTTGAGCGGGGATCTGCCGACGATACGCATGAAGATTCTCGAATTTTATTTCGCTACGGTAAAACTTCATGCTTTTAATATTCGTGTCGCCGGTAATTACATGTCGAAGGTCTCGATAGGACTTTTGAGATGCCCATACCCTAGCCGGACTCAAGTCCGGAAAATAGTGTTGGCCCTAAGCGTCTAAGCAACAATTCGTTCATGAACAGAATCTTTCAATGGATAATACCGCCTTCTGACGATGTCTTTGTGTTACATGTGTCTGTGAGAGGGCTGGGCAAGGAAAGCTCTATGCTGTTCCCGCACAGTCAGTCCTCGCCATGGACTGGCTCACATTGCTCACCGATTTGCCTCGCAAAGAGCAAGTGACAACTAATCATTCATGAAGAAGGCCTTGCGTCATGGACTAAATACGCAGAAAGCTGGGCTCTTTAAGTGAAGTTGATGCCGCCGTCCACAATCTGAGTCTGTCCCGTGACATAATCGCTATCCGGCCCAGCGAGAAACGACACGAGCTTGGCAACATCCTCTGGCACGCTCGTTCTCTTCAATGCGATGAGATGATTGGTGAACTTCTTGATCGTATCTCCCTTCTTGGCACCGGTCCTCTCGCCCAGCTTTTCGTCAATGAGGTCCCACATTGCAGTGCCCACAATACCGGGAGCGTAAGAGTTGACGGTGATGTTGTGCTCGGCGTATTCCATGGCCGATGCTTGCGTCAAGCCTCTGACGGCCCACTTGGAGGCAGAATAGTGTGAGAGCAGCGCGAAGGGTTTGAATCCGACGATGGAGGAACAGCCGATGAGTTTTCCCGGGGCCTCGGGCGTACAGTTCCCTTGTGCAATCAATTGCTTTGCTGCGGTCTGGAAGCAGTGTTGAACCCCAAACACATTGACTCGGAACATGTTCTCGAAGTCCTCTTCCGTAAGCTCGAGGAGAGGCTTGACTTGGGCGATACCGGCGTTGGCAATCCTGCCCCTCTAATTAGCTAGTGTTCCTCGAGCCATAGGGCATGAAAGACAAACATGCTGTTGAGAGGCCCCAACTCCTTGACTGCGGTCTCAACCATGGCCTGAACTTCACTGAGTTTCCGCACATCCGCAGACGCCACGACCGACTTGCGGCCTATGCCGCGAATCTCGCTTGCCACCCCCTCGGAGCCGGCTTGGTTGGCGGCGATGTCATTGATGCAGATGTCGTAGCCATCTCGGGCGATACGCAAAGCAATAGCCTTGCCGATCCCCCGCGAAGCCCCGGTGACGATTGCCACGCGATTTCTGTGTCAATTGTCAAAGATTTGTTCCAAAAGAAGGCTTTTCGGACATGCAAGAGACGCTGGTTTAGAGCTCACGAACCGTAGATGAGCAGTGGACCTAAAAGCTCCCATGAACGCGCTCATAGTTTGGATTCTGAAGAATTCGACAGAAGTGTTGTTAGCCTCCTCTTAGTATCGAGCCTTGTAGCCCTCGATGAGATTCTCAGTCGGAAAGAAGAGGTGCGATGGCGACAGGATAAACTGAACGACGGATGCTCACACTTGAGCGGATTGAGTACATGTTCACCAACACGGAAACCCCGCTTTGGTAGTCAGTCTTTCGAAGCATGTCACGTTAGGCGTGCGGGGGACAAGCCGCCCCGAACATCCTCGGACTGTCTATGCGGGGAATGGGGCAGGACGGCCGGACCAAAATCCTTGGTCCTGTTCACCCGAGGCGGGGTATTCTTATTAGTTGTTAACACCTCACGATAATTCTGGCAGGCAATAGAATCCTATCTCATATGTCAGTATGTGTACAAAACGCAAATTATTTGTGGAAAGTTGAGATCAGTTGATTGTATTTATGCGGTATCAAAGAGCCCTCAAGATATCGTGCCTTTTCCTTAAAAGCCCACTCGCGCAACATTGAGCCGAACCCCCGAAAACGTCAAATCTCCCGGGTTAGGTCATCCGACTGCGACCTCACAGTCTGTCTCGCTCCAGGCGCATTGGATGCCAGCGCTGAGTCAGGGACTCGTTGACGGAAGGTAGTCTATCATCAAGGGTCACGACAAGAAGCCAGTCTTCATCTACATAGCTGTCTCTGAAGAGGCCTGGCGATTGCAGCTGAGGTTTGCATCTTGAGTATCTGCATTGGTAGCTGCCTTGGACTACGGCAACTGTATGTAGTCTTCCGGACTGGCGATCTATATGCATGCGATGCAGATTCCATTTCGCATGAGATTTGTCACCCCCAAAGTTGCGGCAAGTCATTGCTGAAGTCCCGCTAGATTGACTGCCTCCGACACCGGCTTGTTGGCGAACCCACTTCTGTGTTCCCCAAGCCGACGTTCCGTACTCTGAAAACAAAGGTTCTAGGACGACGAGATTATCTGGGGCGATCTTTCGCTTTTGGTAGGGTTGTCCCTGTGCCGCGTGTGGTGGACCTATTGAAAATGGAAGACTCCGGAAATTGAAGGGGTTTGATATGGACATAAGGTTTCGTGTCCGCGGCATAGGAAAACTTCAAATTTCGGCTGCAGTAATGCTGATGCAAACGGATATTCGACATCCAAAGTATGATGCGTCTCTCACGTGGAAGGTCGAATGATCCGCACTACATGAAGGTACTGTTCCGTCGGCCGTGATGGTCACTACGTGTGGTCTGAACAAAGGTTTTGCAACCGCATCTCCACCCAACCCTTAAATCAGCATGTTCTGTTATAAGAGTAGCGGTATTCGGCGCCCCCCTGCACGGTATTCGGCACCCCCTTAAGCCTATTCGGGCAGGCACCGCCACAGACGGAAGGCCCGCGCCCGGAAAAATCCTTCCGCCGGGCGCTAGAGTTTTTTTAGGCGTAAGTTACCCTCCTAAATAGCATATCTCCTGCATCCCTCTTTCTATCTCACGTATTATAATAATATATAACGTATAATTTATAGTAGTAGTACGTATATTATAATATAACGCCTATTTTTAAATAACTTATTAAAGAGTACTTTTTAGCTGAAAATAACACTTTAGAAGGTATTTCTAAAGATAGGCGTTATATTATGATATGAGTACTGCTGCTATATATTACGCGTTGTGTGTTATTATTGGAGTGAGCGCTGCACTAGTATCGCGCTTAGGAGGAGTACTTAGGGCCTAGGGTCCCCGGCGCCCGGCGGAAGGGTTATTCCGGGTGCGGGCCTTCCGTCTGTGGCGGTGCCTGCCCGAATAGGCTTAAGGGGGTGCCGAATACCGTGCAGGGGGGCGCCGAATACCGCTACTCCTGTTATAACATTACGATGTCAGCTTGCTCGTCCTTGTCCTCACAGCTAGTGACGCTATACACGGTATCCCATGGCTCATTCTAAGTCTTCTAGTTTAAGGTTTTGATCGAAATCGTTAAGGTAGTTAGTAACTACTACTAAGTTTATTTATTATTTAGCGTAGAAAAGACCCCGTTTTTCTCGGACATAGATGTTACTAAGTACTAAGTACTATGGGCTTGCACGCAATGACTCATTTCTCTCAGCCGGATCAACGGCTGGTCTTGATTGAAGGCATGAAAGCCTGGAATTCCGGGTGGAATGCTGCAGGAACACGGTTTCAGCACGGCACGTGGTTTTCGAAGCCACGCGAACGACCGGTTGCGGATGCCATTCGCCCTAGACCTTTTATGAATAAGCACATAAAATTTGAGCGATTATAGCTGCTGGGATAGAAGATCTATTTTACTTTCATGGACGCAACAACACCCCGTAACACATTCGGTGGCCCCATGTTAACCCACTTCTCCAAGTAACATCATGTTACCTCGCACGCCCATGACCTCCTTTGCTTGGTTTGCCTCGGCCAATGCCATGACAATCCCTCAAGAGGGTCACGCGTCCGGGCCATCCTTCTCTAGTATTGTGGTGTTTGGGGATTCATTCAGCGACAATGGTAGGCGCGGGCGCCATAGGTACAGTTTCGATCGAAAAAGAGACGTTAGTGACAGCGGGCTTCTAGGAAACGGTTCAGCTCGAGTGTCGGACGGATCATGGCCTTCAGACAGATAGTCAGTGCTCCAAACGAAGACAGGACAGTCTTGCGAAGCAGCAGTTGGAAACGTACACGAATCTCTTGGGCGATCTACTGGGAAAATCAAAAACGGGCGCCGTGAACGTCGACTCACGGCAGCTGTTCGATGATTTCGAGTACTATGCGGATCCCAAAGCATATGGCTTCGCGGCCCTCGGCAAATATGGGGGTTGTTTAGTTGGTGCGTATGGCGAGACGCCCGACGTGACGATCTGTGGGGACGCCGAGAGACAAGTGTACTGGGACGAGTACCAGTAAGCTTTTCTTCCTTTTTCCAGGCCGCGTTGTACATTTCAAACAGGGTGATATGTGAACACAACGTAGTGTTTAGGGGATGATGTCTGACGTAAAGCAGGCCGACAACACACGCGCACTCGTGGATAGCCAAGCGAGTTTTGGACGTGTTGAGCGGCCCATTTTGAGGTCCCATTGTGGTCAGCGTGCGAGGTGTACTATGTAGAGTCAGGTGTTATTATGGTATTGTGGTACCAAAAGTATGACGACCGAGAGCGAGGGTTCGTGTCATGCGAAGACAATCAATCTTGGTTGTTGTCAAGCTGGAAATGGCATTCTAGGCCAGGGGTCCCTCGCCGACGTTTCCTAAAAAGAGGTGTCACCCCACCCTGACCTCGTCAACCGCTCTGCGTCAAACAAGCACAGACCAGTTGTTTGACGCCTGAGTCCCTGACAAAGACCCTTTCAAGGCATTTTCAGGGGCAACCTGCAACTGATATCGATTGGAACGCTTCTATTGTCGTCAATAGCGAGATCCACTGCTGCCCAGACCTTCCAAATCTGGCTGAGCAGCGGCGGTTATCTGTATCGTGAATAGACAGCAACAAACTCAAATTATATGCCCAAGAATGGGTGTTCGTCTGTCTGGAGCATCATGCTCCCGCCCTTCGTCGGTCCTGTGTTGCAGTGGATTTCACAAAGAGAATTGTGCAGTAGCGACGGTCTTGTTACGAGGTGGAGTGTTATATCATCATATCGCGATTCAGGCTCTTCACGGCCAATACGGAGACATCGCCACAAAAAGCAAATTTGGGAGGTGTCTCACCAATCGATGTCGCAGAACCAGACCATTGGTCAACACCACGGATATGACCTCCTGAAATTCCGGCCTTGCACCAAGTCTTCATCGGGTGTAACCCTTCAGTTGCCCCCGCGATGTTTGTTGAGGCTGGCCTCGTTTAACCGCAACGTCTGCCATCCGATAGACGCGTCAAACATGGTCTGTCCCCGGTGGAGATGGGACCGAGTAGCGGACACCCCCCACAAAAACCCCAGAGAAAACCCCAGAGAAAACCCCAGAACTGGGAACTGGGAAGAATGGTGTTGCTCATCTCGCCCTAGAGTGTTGAGATGAAACGACGACGACGGCCCTCATTTACAGCAAACAGGCCGCGGTCATAAACTAAGGGACAGGTGGAGTCGGAATGCCCGTTTTTCCGGTTGAAACACATGCAGAGATGCCCAGTTCTCTCCCACCGGATGGATCACGAGATAGTCCGAAACAGAACAGCGCCCAGAGGCCAGCCACACACACACAAGATCGATCATTCCTTGCCCTTGTCTAGAACTCTCTCCGTCAATCTGCCTCCCCTTCATTTACCCCTGAAAGACACCCGTTGGGAATTGACAACAATTTGACACCCTTGCTTCTCACCACTGTTCTGTCTTGATCGAAATCTGGGAAGTCGGACCATTGACCTACCAAAGCTTCACGTGGGCCGCAGGAAGTATCCTCAGCTAACCGAATAGTGGCATCTGTCGCGGGGTCTGACCTGGTTTTTGTGAGCTGAACGCCCACGTGCCGCACTTCTGGGTCAACCCCGCCTCTGGCAGATGTATCTCGTCCGATGGCGGCGCAACTGTTCACCATGTTGGCCATGTTGCTGAATCGGTTGACGCCATTTGAGCGGTCCATGAGCCAGAGGCATGGGCCAGTCATGGCAAGTTCTATCTTGGTATAAAGATCGAGCCATCTTCCTTCCAACAGCTAGTCTTCTCTTCTCCCTTCATCCCACATCATCTCCATTACTCTCATTCACAGCATTGAAGCTAGTCTTCTGTTCCGTTCTTGATACCATCATTCGTTCTTTAACATATTCCTTTCCAACTTTCCCAACTCAAACACAACCGACTTATAGTCATTCCCAAAAACCAACAATCGAGATGAAGGCCAACATTATCGCTGCTACCCTCCTCGCCGCCTTCACTACGGGTGCTTTCGCCGAGGACAGTGAGGACCAGGTCCCTCGTCGCGGCTTCCCTGCTGGCGAGCGCCCTCCTGGCTTCCCTACCGCCTTCCCTACCGGTTTCCCTGCCGGTTTCCCCGCTAGCTTCGGCGGCCCCCGCCCTACCCAGGTTCCCGGCGCTGCCCAGCCCTCCGGCGGTTTTAGCGGTGGCTTCCCCGGCTTCGGCAGTGACCGTCCCTCTGGCTTCGAGACCCGCCGCCACACCCGCTCCGCTGACGCTGCTGGCGCCCTCCCTACCGGTGAGGGTAAGAGCAAGAGCAAGGACAAGAGCAAGGACAAGAGCAAGGACGAGGGCAAGGACAAGAGCAAGGACGAGAGCAAGGACGAGGGCAAGGACGAGGGCAAGGACAAGAGCAAGGACGAGAGGAAGGACGAGGGCAAGGACGAGGGCAAGGACAAGAGCAAGGACGAGGGCAAGGACGAGGGCAAGGACGAGGGCAAGGACGAGAGCAAGGACGAGAGCAAGGACAAGAGCAAGGACAAGAGCAAGGACGAGGGCAAGGACAAGAGCAAGCACAAGAGCAAGCACAAGAGCAAGGGCAAGGGCCACGGCCGCGGCAAGAAACACGGCACCGGCTCCCCTACCCAGGTTCCCGGTGCTGCCCAGCCCTCCGGCGGTTTCGGCAGTGGCTTCCCTGGCTTCGGCGGCGGCGCGCGCCCCTCTGGTGCTCCCTCTGGCTTCCCTGCTGAGTACACTGGTTCTGCCTAAACAAGTGCGATAAGGTTCTGGGGATTTGACGGACCACTTGTTCTGACAATCAGGCCTTTTGTCAGGAGCGTGGTTGGATGATCTTTTTCTTTGTTGTGATGCAAGATGTTTTTTCTTTTACTGTACTATGCGGAGCTTTCTGCGTACAAATAATTAAGCCGCCTGGAGTAGCTGGTTGGTACATTCCATGGACGTTTGCTTTTTACACATAATATCAGTAAGAGCACTCGTCCTTTTATAACTCTCGGGATCTCGCTTCGTGACATGTTTTTCGATGACGGGCAAATCGGACTGAGGAAGTTGGTCTAAGTGAGACGCGGAGCTCCATGAACGGAATCGGCACCGGCCCTGACAATACCTGTGGACTCCCTAGAGAACAACCGGCGTGGCCTGTCATATTTTTTCAATTTTCGATATGCGTAATCTGGGCATGATGCAAGAAACTAGCGGGCGCCAGTGCAACATAAAGTTTAATTAACACCTACATCTCTACGTGCGTCTGTCTTCGGCGTCTGAGGGTTACATTTCCCTTTTGAGTGGCTGAGGTACTGAAAAAACTCTGTATTGGATGAATTGTCTAATTAAGTTGGGCGGCAGCAAAGATGGCCCGCGCCGAACATAAACGTTGGCGGCCTATTCGAACTTGCCACGCTGGACTCGCCATTCGTTGTGGCCGTCTGTTGAAACCTTGATCAGCTGTTCGTCCATGACTTGAAAATACCGAAAGCTCACGCCAATGGTGGTTGCAGAAGACGTGGATCCCGCTGCCCTGGTGCCTGTGGTTGTAGTCGCATCGCTCGTGCTGTTGGATACAGAAACGAGAGTCGCATCAAGACTGCAACCCTCAGCAGCCTCCGTGACGCTGTTCCCGTAGTACTGCCAGATGTCATACTTCTCAGCACGTCGTTGCACCCCTTCAGAAGACCGGTCCACGCCTCATTGGTACAGTAACTCTCCTGCTCTGCGCCAAGGATGGCATAGCCTGCATTAAAACAGCAACGGATCAAGAATCGTCCGTACGATGAAGAAAAGAACGCACCGCAGTCGGCGTGGCATTCGAACTTGGGCCCGCTGGTTAACTGTCAGACGTGCAGGGGAACAACCGGAAGCCAATCGAGAGAGGCAACCGTCGAGGCAAAGATTCTTACAGGGAACTGTACATGCAATCGTTCTCAGGAAAACATCGTAGTGGGCCTATGAGTTGCAGAATTGAGAAACTTGACGGAACACCATGAGTAGGTTGGCGGATCAAGTTTCATCGGCCAAGGAAGCCGAAGGTCCACATCTTTTGTAAGTGGCTTCTTCTTCCAAAGGAGATTAGATTGAACTTCAGTGCCTCTCGTAGTGCAAGTTCACGGAGTTGGAAGCTTTCGGGCTAAGGCGGCGCTGAGAGTACGAACAACATATGAAGAGCTTAAAGAACCCCCAATTGCGCTTTCTCGAGGGTAGCCAAATAAGAAAGAAAGAAAAGAGGTCTCGTGAAACAGAGAACCCTGAGACAATGTACGGGACATCATCGTAAGACTCCGCAGGGATACTATGGCCCTTAGGGGGGTCTTTGATCGGTGTAATGGTTATGATTAGTCAATTGCATCTTATCAGATGATCTGATAATCTTCAGCCAGTCTCTCGCATTTCCTCCCCTCACACTTCGGCTTGACGTTCTGGCGCGCGCTGACTCATGCCGGGACCCGAGCTCCGAGTGCAAAATTCCGTACCCTCCGACTCGGCCGGCGCGATCTTTGGTATTCGGTCGAGGTAGTCCATGCTAATCCGGGCCGACTGACACCAGTCGCTTCGCAAAACAAGCAAGAGGATTGGGCACGAACAGGCCCGGCTCACCCCGGAACCTCACGCCAATCTGGGTCTGAATCCCGTCGACTGGTGGAGTCGTTCGCCTGACGGTCTTGCGGTGAGATGTTGACCCCTGTCCGACGCCCTGCCCCCAGCGTCCACGATGTCTTTCGCCCCAATCACAACCTCAATATCGCGCCCAGGATAAGGCTCCCCCGAGGCGTTCCGGTTCGTCGGGAATAGTCCGCAGTGGGGTTTTCAACAGAGCAACCCATCATTGCCCAGCTTTGGACTCGAGACCCAACTTTCAGACGAACCATGCGCCAATGCCAAAGCCTTACCGCCGGACGCCCAGCCCACAGATGCGTGGCCAACGAAGATACACTAGTCCACTTGAAGACTTTTGTTCGTCGATATTCGTAGAGTCAAACAGAGAACTGAAGCCTAACAAAAATTGCGCGCGCCGGAAAGAGGAAAAGTCGAGTGGCTGGCCGAACCACGGTGTCCACCGCTCATTGCCCCCGGGCTTTGCCCAATCCATTGGCCCGGGTGTCCACGGGGTGTCTGCTGCGAAAAAGAGCGTATTAAAAGACCAGTAAGAACCCGCGTCTCTTGATGATTCTGTTCTTTTGGAAAGACACCCTCCTCCGAGGTCATCCTCGAGAACCCACCCAACAACAACAACGAACATGGCCCAGGCCTCGCCTCCGTGGCAGAGGCTGATGGGGCTCCTGTCGGTGCTGCTGGCACTGCTTTGTGGTCTCTCGACCGAGAGGCAAGGCGCTGCTGCCGCCGCCGCAGGATGCCCCGCCGAGATTGCTTTGGCATCAGAGCCCATCCGGCCAGTCAACTTTGACAACAGGACCGACGTGACTGAGAGTGAGTGCATGATAAATCATCTCGAACTCAATGACAACCTTTCTGACAGAGAGACACAAGCCCAGAGAGAGAGCTCGTACGTCGAGAGCCTGAAGGAGGAGTTCGAGAAACTCGAGGCGACCGGCCTGCACGGCACGGGCGCGCAGTCCGGCTTCGACGACTACACCGTCAAGATCCCGGCCTCCTGCCTCAACAACGGACCCACCAAGAACAAGAACGCACCCCTCGAGCTGCCCGTTAGTCTCGCCAGTCTGCATCTGCGGACCGTCCAGACGTGGGCCAGCTACATGTAACCCCGGCGGCTGTTTGGCCCAACAAACCGCCGACACGAGAGATGCATATGTATCATCCGTGTCGGAAACTCCCCAGAAGACGTCCGACACACCCAACTACTTATGTCGGGGTGTGCTGAGTGTGTAACATGACGAACGAAAGTTACCCTGAGCAAGTCCCGAGCCCGACCGCTAAGAGCGGTCTTACGATACGACATCACGATAAGATCGTGCGAAACGAACGAAACAGCGAATGACAAGGAAAAATGAAAATGGAACAAGAATTACGAAATGATTCACGATATCCTCTCATATCTCAAGGAGATTGAGAAGTACGATGGAGCGACTCTTCTATGTCTACGATACCTACTTCTTCCCTCTTCGACGAGGTTTACAGCCACTTGGCTCTTGAATACAGATCTCATATGTCTTCACCAAATCATGAGTCGACTTTGTATGCGCGTAATGTGAAGCTCTGGTTGTCTTGCTGTGTCCCATCGCGCGGCCGGCCCCAAACGCCGTATCCCTCTGTTCTGAAGCTCAACAGCGCGCCCAGGCTATTGCAGTTCACGTTCAGCCCACCCAAATCTAGACGTCATGTGCATTCATTGAATCGTGTTCAGCAATTCGTTGCTCTGGTCATATGATGCGGGTGTTGATGCGCGCTGAAGTCATCCGAGTGCGGCGACATATCCATGCAAATAGTAGGGCCAACCACTTCTGAATGCACAAAAGCACCGAAATTCCCAATCCAATTTCCCGGCCCAACTGCTGGGTCCATCACCATCAACACGTCCTCGCGGAAGAAAAACATCCATTTGCATTGCCGAATCTTGTCGCATGGGCATCGTGCTGAGCCACTGTTCAAAGACGTTTGAGCTGGTGTTGTTCGGCAGCAGGGCTCTAACCTTGGTTCCGTTTGTGAAACGCATCGGTGCCACTTGAAGAAGATCAGAAACAGCTATGAGGCATGGAAAATCTGGAGGACTCACATGTTGATTGAAACAACCCATCTATAATGCGTCTACCCCAGTTCGCCCCTCAGCTATGTAAGGTCAGCATGGTAAAACCGTGAGGAATAGTGATGGGGACGCGCCTGCTGTACACAAGGCTGTACTTACCGTTAATTGTTGTGGTTGAGGTTTTGTTTGGAACACCGCCATCAAAGCTGAGAAATAGTTCGAACGGACAATCGTTGCAAAGGAGAACCGAGGGTGAGATGTGCTAATTGCACACGAGGTTTGCGGAGCCCGTGTGCAAGAGACTTGGCCCGCTTTGTTGTTGGAACATACAACTCCGGTGGAGGGAGGAGTCTTTGAATCTGAATCGTCAAGGGAAGCGAATTGAAACAGTTGAAACTTTCTGGTTTTTGAAACGATGCCAGGAATCTGAGAGATGTACGCCATGAAAGCTCCAGCCTCCAGGATCCATTGGAAAGGGAGTCCATAGAGGAGATGACAGTACTCCTCTATGGACTCACCCCAACCCTAGTCCAAAGCCAGGGAGTCCGGGGAAAGGTCCGCAGATTTGAGCGATGGCAGTTGGTGCACGGTTTCACCGGTTGTTCGAACAACAAGTTGAAGCGAAGTCAAAATAACGGGAAGTGATAGCCTCAAAACCCCGGCTCCGGGCTTGGGGCCTACCGCAGGCAGGTTAGCGGAGCTGATCTCCAAATGTGTAATTGAGGGCCTCAAAAAGGTAACCCTTGCGTCTGTGTCTTACCGAAATTCCAATGCTGATCTGCTTGACGGGAAAGGGTCCTTCTGTAAAAGTAGATAGGATAAAGTCCGACCCTTTGAAGCGCTCCGACTTTCCACCAAAGAATGCCAGAAAACGCGAAAAGTAATTCCAGAAAAAGAAACCTGCAGGCTGCTGCAAGGATGGCGATTAGGAAGTGAATGAAGTATTTGAGCGGGATGTAGTGTGTAAGATGAAATCACATCACGATGTCAGTTGTTGGTTTGGCTGGGTGTGTTGTGGGTGGAAGATTTTGAGGAGGTGGTGGCTGAGCTGGAAAGCAGGAGAGTGGCAATGGTCTGTTCTTGCTGTTATTGGAGAAGAAGATGACTTGATCTAGAACAGTGGAGACCTAGAGCCCTGAAGTGATGGACAAGAAAAACTCTTCTCGCCTGAGGCAGGTGAGGTGGTGAGGTGAAGTGAGGTGAAGTGAGTTATTATCACGTGAGGGAGAACAACAAGACAAAGCAGTCCAAAGCAGAAGGCGCGTCGTCACGCTGGCATTTTTATCACGCACAAAACAAAACAGGACAGAGTCAAAAGCGCAGAAAGGAAGGTCTGAAAATTGGTGTCATTTTTACCCGCAACTGCAAAAGCCTCTAAGAGCCATGATTTCCATTCCTGAACCAGTGTGGAGGGACACTGCCTCCAAGGGTATCATCATCTAAAACGCCATGCCAAGCCATGATGTATATGAGAAGAACCATCTAAAACCATCTATCCCAGACTTGCAAGAAAGTGATTGACCCCGAAGAAAGCCAAGGTGGGAGGCGTAAGATTTAGTTGCGGTTGCCAATCTGCTTGCCGCACCAGATAGTGCCAGCCTCGTTGCGAATACCATCGTCTGGAGAGAAGGTCAGGAAGCGTTCTGAGATAGGAATAGAAGGGGGAGCATACTGAGGTTGATGGAGGCAGTCTTGTCGCCTCGGCCACCAGTGCCGCAGGTGCAGGTGAGCATCATCTCCTCCTCATTCTTGCCGTTGGTGACCAGGCCGCAGTTCTTGCAGGAGTCGTCGAAGTAGCCACTGGGCGTGGGCGAGAGTGTTAGCCTCGGCTCTGTTGATCGGGCTAGGAGGACAAGCTGAGTGTATACTTACATGTCGGCCCACTCCAAGTTGCCGCTGACGTTCTTGAGGCAACGGTTGAGCTGGATGCTGGTGTTGTAGGAGGTCTCCCGGTGACCAGTGCAGTGGGCGTAGACAGAGTAGATGTGCTGACCACCGTTGATGATGCGGGAGTCGATGCGAATGTTGGTGCAAGAGGAGGCAAAACCACCCTCGACGGAGAGGACCTCGATGATGCCGTTGGCCTCGATGACATCGTGGGCCTCGACGACACCGTGGGCCTCGACGACACCGTGGGCCTCAATGACGCCGTCGCCCTCGGTGATGCCGCGGGGAACAGAAGCAGCAGTGCAGGAGCCGTCCATGAAGGCGATGATGAGGGAAGCGAGGGCGGCGGTGAACTTCATCTTGGCGGTGGAAAAGACGAGATAAGGGGAGAGATGAAGTTGGGGTGGGTAAGAGAGACGAGGGATTCAGTGTTTGTGGAAATTTTGGTGAAAGGTTGTTGTTGTGGTGATGGACCAAGTAAGAGAGTTGAGTACAGTTGGAGGAATTGAAGGTGAGCTGGAGAATTAAAAGCTCTGGCTGATTGGGGGCACTAAAGGCAAGAGGCTCCAGGTCGACGTCGTTTTTGTCCTTCTGAGCAGCTTCGGGAGCACAGTGTCACGTGTATTGCTGCAGTGAATTCCTCCTCCTCAGAAAGGAAGTCGCGTGAAGACATCTGTATTACGAATCGACCATTTCGCTGACTCGCTCCACCTGTCAAAGCACTTCAGGTGGTCGTCTCTTTCGCCTTCTCGGCTACTATAAAGGTGGCAAGGGCCCTTGTTCCCTCGAGGAAATCTCATCAGCAGAGGCAAGTCCTCATCACAAACTTCCTCGTCAATGGAACCATTGATTCGAGCCGGCCGCTCGATGAGAATGAGTATCGCCAAAACTTCGAGGTAGGACTTTTTGGGTGCACTGTTGTTGCAACCTTTGAAGATGTTTCCTTCGGCTCTGTCGAAAATTGATCGAGGGGATGGATTGTCGCCATATATTTTTCTTGCTTGCTCCCGTTGGGCTTTGTTTCTTTTGGTTCTTCCTTTTGGGGAATTGAAGCTGAGATGTCCCAGTTCTTCTGGGTAGTCTTTGAAAAGCACAAGATGCTTTCCAAGTTCTCTTTCAACTGCGTCTAGGCTCAATATCTTGAGTAGCGCTCCGGAATGGAGAAAGCCGTTACGATCGAGGGTCAGTGCAATTACGCCTCATCTCCTCGTCGAGCCTTTGCTGCAGCCTAGAACAACGACGATCAGGTTCGGCCCCGTCTCGGTAGGAGCTCTGTCGTGTAAGTCGTTTTCGGTCGTGTTTCTTCGAGATCCTCTTGCCGCGCTGGTCTCTAAGAAAAAAAAAAAAAAAAAGGATTCAGCAGCTCGCTCACAGGCGATGCTACTATGGGCGATGACGGTTGGGGTTCAGAGGCTGGCTGTTGAGGGTTTACCTTTGCGCACAGTCATTCGTAAGCTGCCTGTAAGATGGAACGATGGCAACTTGTTCACATACATAGGCTTGAATTGCATCTTCATTTGACTCCTGGCCAACAAGAGTCAACGCAACGGAGTCGGTCCTCGTGTGTACGGAGCTCGTTCCAGATGGGCAGGGCGAGATTGTGCTCGACCATCCAGGAGGCTCGCAAAAGGCTCCTACGAAGTGCGTGGTATTGGACACCCAAAGGGGCAGGGCGTCCATCAAGGAAAAGATGCATTATTTGCTGATAGTTGCAGCAACGTCTGCTTGAGATAGAGATGGGACTCAGCTGTATGAACGGCTTGGGGCTGGGCATCTGCCAGGGAAATGCATCGGGCCTAAAGGCGAGAAAATCAGGATTCAGTAACTGCTTCCACCATCAGATTGGAAGCAGACGGCGGTTGGCTCATTCAATATGAGGCCAAAAAAAAAGAGCAAGAATGCATAGCTTTTACGTTGTTGACCACGAAATAGTCACTCATTAACACATTCCACTGCAGAGCAAATGTTTGAGAACACGTATTTTGATGAGTCGGTCGAATGTTCAAGACAACTAAAATGTCTACCAGTCTTTGGCTACAATTTATGCTGTAAAATACATGTCTATATGTCTATCCTCTGTCCCACGCTGCCAACAACCGAGTCTGATACGTTGTTAGTGCCGAGCTGGTTGAGGATGCGGAAGCTGTTGGATAATAGTCCGATATTTGCGCCGACTTGGGGTGCGTTTTGGGGGTAAGCTTTGAGGAGGATGTAGTTAATGTTGAACTTCTCTAGTACGTTTGCTAGAGACGGTCTAGAGATACTGCCTCTAGCGATGATGACATCAACGCCTATGTTGAGATTCTGGAGACGATAATCGCTATGTAAAATAAGATGAAAATAGGATGATATAATATTAAGTGATTGTTCGATTTCTAGAATACTGATACTACTCGAAAGCAAATTACTTTAGACGACCTTCTCTTTTAATATAGTTCCTATCTTAATAGTGGTAGATCCCCTATGTCTAGAATCGGTTGGCGTGGGCTGTCCGTCTGTATGGTGGAATCGGGTTGTAAATGATACCCGAGCCGAAGGCTGGTCCCATGCACGGCAGGCGCCAGCACATGCGACGGTGCGGGATCCATCTCCGTCAAACAAAACAGACAAACAGTCAAACCCTGCTGGAGAGTTGCCGTGTTCGTCAGGAGTTGCTCCAGCTGGACCCGGTGACAAGGGCTCGGTAGTATGAGGATTCCCAGCCTGGAAATCGGACCCGAGGTTATTCCCACAGAAAGTCCCGAAGCTAGGCTGCTCCGTGGCCCCTTATTCGACCGTGTTTATGGTGTGTGGCTTGGATCTAGCACGGCTGACGGGACTGCCGACCGCCGACCGCCAACCGTTCGCTTGGATTTTGACACGCCAAAGTCTGCCGATCACCTACTTAGATGTGGCTTTGTTCATCCGGTCGGTTGGTGTGCCTCACGTGTTCAGAGGGAACCGCTGCAAACTTTGGCATGATTCAATATCTGATGGCGGTTTCGATATGCTGTTCATGATGTCCAAAGGACCGCATCTCCGCTAACTCATCTAATTTGACTGCGCGCTTGGCCAACTATCGCCGCGTTCTGCCTTTGTGATGTTGAGTGGTTCGAATCCGGGAACTATTCTCTCCGGCAAATACTGCGCTTCATCAACGGAGTCCATAGTCAGCGAGATTGCGAGACGCGTCAGCGATACACTTTTGACCACGACATCTCGGGTATCATTTTGTCCCGAATAGTTATGGATCTCGATGTAAGAAAACTCCGTGGTGGCTTTTGCTGTGGGCGATGACCGGTTAGCAAACTGACGGAGCACACTTTCTTCTGCTGCATCAAACCCATCCACAAGCCATTGCATATACGGCAATCCCCCCGCAACAGTCAACATTCACATACGGAGGGAATACGACGAAAGACAAGGGTTGGAAAAAATGGAACAGCTATCTGAAGCTAATGGATTCATGAAATGAGTAGCCGGAGCCGGGACTTGGTAGGCCGCGAACTATGCGAGTAAGGTTGTTGAATGTTGATCCATGCCCACCGAAAATGTGATCCGTTGATGCAGGTGAATTCGACACCAAACCCACTGCAGAATCGGACTAATGCACATCTCGCATGGCCCCCAGGCGCAGTAACCATGAGGGGAACATCCGAACCGCATATGCTGATATTCAGTCGAGTCCTGATTGGGAGTCGCTATTGCAAGGAGGGAACTACGACGTACCTAGCGTGTTCTGCAAGCGAGGATGCGGGGGGAGCATGGCAAATCTACAGAAAAAGCGAGACTGTGAACAGCTGATGCGCAGGTCGCACGTCGTCTTCCAGAGCTACTCGTCCGTCTCCAAATCTTCACCAATGGCGCTGCTAGCCTCACTATCCAGTTTGGCGACGCCGTCAGTCCTCGGGGGCTAGTCTGCCTCTACTTCGTCATCGACCGACTCATCATCACAAAGTTGCGGAAGTTTGCCGAACCATAGTGGACGGGCGTCAAGTATTGGACGCATAGCAAGCACAGCTTGACCCCAAACGTTCATGGGTGGTACGGAGAGCTGAACGAATAACACGGTATATGGTGGTTTTCTCCGGGACTCACGTCACTCACCGTTAACAGTCTCCCTCCACAGGCACAATCGTACGCACAGCACCAGGCATTTTGGTAACCTCCTCCCCAGCCCAGAGGTCTAGATACACGTGAACAAGCACCCCGGCTACAAGTGGGGGTACTGGTAACATCACGCCTGCCGAGTCGAGTTAGCGGGGTCGGCAAGATGGTTGCGGCGTGTTTCCGCGCCGTCGACAAGCGCGCCGCGCAAGAGACCGAAAAGAAGTCCGACGTGCTCGCTTCGTTCATTCGGCACGACCTGACGGGGAGGGGTAGGACACGACTGCGGCGGCGATCCGGGGGGCCCTGCTCCAGATTATGACGAATCCCCGTGTGTATGCCAAGTTGCAGCGCGAGGTCGACGAGGCCGTCAAAGAAGGAATTGCGCCTGCGCAAAGCCAAGGGCTCCTCTCCCTGGGGCAGACGAGGAAGGTGCCGTATCTCCAAGCCGTGATCCGAGAGGCGTTACGGGTGAGACCGCCGGGAGTCAACATCTTCCCCCGAGACGTGCCGGCCGGAGGAGACGTTGACCACCAACGGCGAGCCTGTGTACCTCGGGTACCCGGCAAACGCGATGCATCGGAGCGAGGACACGTACGGCAAGGACACGAAGGCGTTCTGACCTGAAAGAAGGTTCGAGCAAGACGAGGCCAAGCTTGGTGTCATGAAGAGCGTCAACGACTTGGTTTTCTGGTACGGGAGGGTTCATGTGCTTGGGAAAGCCGGTTGCTCAGTTGGAGATCGCCGAGATGATATTTAAGGTAATTCCATCTTCATATTCTACTTGTTGCAAAGTTGGAAGGCACTTCGCTAACTACGCTCTTGGCAAAAAAGCTTCTGCATAACTTCGATCTCGCTCCGATTGACTCTGCTCGTCCTTGGAAGGCCTACAATGCTATGGGTCTCTTCGTGATATCGCGCATGTGGGTTCAAGTGATGGAGAGGACGCGTTGACCACCTTTTTTCTGCGCGCAATCAGACAATCCTGGCCTTTTCAAACTTGACGATCACATTGTTAGACGATGGTTATGGGCGATAATGCCTTGCATATCAGACTTCCTTTTGCATAGGAACTTCGTATCTTGTCCTTTGAATCCCGCGAATGCTGCGCCTGTTCTTCTTCCCTTTCAACTGTCTGATGACCCCATATGTCCAACCTTCCAGTCCCTTTCATGTGCCTCGCCTGAAGTTAAGTCGGTCTCTTCCGAGGTTTCTTATTGTACGTCTTCATCTTGATGGACTTGGACCTCACTAAGCATCCGAGAACGCTTCAGCGGCTCCAACCATTCGTCGTCGCAGTTTCCTGTACTTGTGTAAGGTAAATCCGGGAGCGTCGCCTGCTTTAATGCCTCATAGCTCTGTAGAATTCTAGCTCGAATGTGTCGGTACGGTACCGTTGGAATAGAAGCGGGGAGCTACCCGTGAGTGGTCTTTGCCGTGGATCAATTGCTTTCTTCTTCGCATACCTCGTTCAGAGTACTCCAAAGCTGTCAGCAAGCATGCTTGTAAGGTTTGGGAGTTTTCGACTCACCGCTTGAAAGCAAACAGTTGTAGCCTGGCACGGTACAAAGTCGAGCACTTGACGTGACTCGCAAGGGAGAATAATATCTTTGTCGGGGCATGATTGCTCGTAAGAACTGGCGAACGGTTTCGAACAAAGAGGTAAAAACGGCCATTCGATGGAGAACATGCTGCCTTCGTTTCTCCTAAGCAGCATTCAGCTTGCTGTTTGCTTCATGCGATCGAAAAGCGATGATTTATGATTTGAGTCTAAAAATTACATGCAAACTCATTCGAAGACTTGAACATTGAGAAGTCTCTCCGAATTCGATGCTTTTCCTCAGCGAAATCATGTGAAAGCTGATGGAGAGAGTCCGCCGCGTCAAGGGGGGAATGGGGCGGGTGCGCGTCTTTGTGCCTCATCAGCTCTGACATGAAATGAAAGCCTCGCGTCGAACCTTGATCTGTTAACTGGCCTTGATGTTCCATGGTAAAGGCTCGTCTACGATGCGATCTCGTGGCGGAGTTCGCCCGCGGCCAGGGAAGCCTTTCGCAGTTCGGAAATTCGGTGTGTTTTACATTTTTGGTGCTGTAAACTGCCAGCGTCAGTAAATCTGTCTTGCTAAACGTCCAAGAAAGACTCACGGGATATTTCTGAGACATCTGAAAAGACACCTAAAGATTCCACAGGGGGGATTTCGATGGAACTTGGTCGTCGTTGACCTTGGGAGAGACTGCCAGGGAGGTTTCGGTAGACAGCATCGAGAAGCTGCGAGGATAAGTGGTTCGAGCGATGGAGTACTTGAAGTTCTTTCTTTCAGCGGCAAGGTTTCTGGCGGATAAGTCTTGTGTTCGAACTGTGGCTTTGTAGCTGGGAGTCGGACTGGGACAGGCTGGAATGCGAACAGGCCACAGGCGCAGCAATCAAACCTCGGTGTTGAAGCGGTGTATCAAGGGCAATTTGAAACAGAACCTGAGAAACAGAGCATTTCGAACAAGGACACCACCGCCGGTTGAATGTTTCCGGTCGGCAGAGGGGGGAGAGAGGCCTTGGAGCAAGACAGAGTGGCTCGTCTGCATTGGAACTGCGTCAGATTCGAGCTGGCGTTGTTGAACAATGGCAGACCCAGAACGAAGAAGGATTGGAACTGCGATTGAAGCGTGAGAAAAGAGTCACAGAATTAACGTAGGCATTGGTAATAGGAGTGAATCCATAATTACCATAGTAGCGTTTTCGTGCAAGCCCATCCTTCAGTTGCTTTGCGGAAGTCTTTTTGATTTGATGAGTGAGCGAACACTGTGCCTGGGCTGTTCCCTTCCATCTCGTCCTTTTCCATATCCTTTTTCCCTTCATTTCCAAACCATCGAGTCGCGGGCCCTGAGACGCTTGTGTTTTGCGCTGGAAAGCAAACCAACATCAATACGTTGCTACCTTGGAGTGGGCAGTCCATAGTCAGAGCGTCGCGGGCTCAGCTTTCATCGCAGGTTGGAGCTGACGCACGTTGGAGCAATAGATGCCAGCAAATCATTCGACCTGATTGTGGAGCTCGCGAGGTAGCATCTACCAATTGTCTCCCGGGAACTGCGGTTTGAGCTTGATTCAAATATGTGGAAGCACTGCTTCGTCTTGAAATTGAGCATGTTAGATCTGGTGAAGCTGGAAAATGGAGCTGGGAGCACTCACGGTGTGGCAACGGCTCGGCAGCTGAGACCTTCCAAAGGCGGCCAAGAGACGAGCGAGTAGTAGAGTAGAAGAGTGGGATGACAGAGGCGGGAGGTCCTAGGGCGTTGGTGTGGAGAGGAGAAAAGAGAAACCGTGACTCGGAAGAGAGGACTTCGCTGGACGTTTGTTGGAACAATTCCAGTTTGGTTGAACCGAGCCGAGGACTCTGCTTTCGAACATGTTCTGAGGAGCCTAGCCTGTTACTCATGACGACAAGGCGACTGGAGTGAGAAATTTGTTTTGCTGGACGAGTGATGTTCGAACTCTGGGTTGAAATTTGGAAAAGAGATGCAGCCGATGAACCGGGCTTGACGTCGTCGGTCGAGGCGTAAAGGGGGGAAAGGATGCGGCCGATGAACCAGATATGAAGGGGAAAAAGGACGGAGGGTCGACTGCATTGATGTCGATGTCGATGGCCGATACTCATTGTTTCCCTCCTGCGGCGGCTGACCCCGGAACGACTAATCCTTGCCGTTCCAGGATGCAGCCACCGCCATTTGTTCATAAGAACAAGAATTCGAACAGACATTCAAATTTCCTGGCCCAAATTTGAACCCATACTGCGGGCGGCTGGCCCCAGAACGAATAATCCTTGCCGTTCCAGGACGCAGCCGCCGCAGTATGTTCGTAAAGGTTCATCGCTTTGAAACAATAATTTGAACTAGAGTTCAAATCACCAAACACAATTCGAACACATACTGCGGGCGGCCGGCCCCGGAACGAGTAATCCTTGCCGTTCCAGGACGCAGCCGCCGCAGTATGTTCGTAAAGGTTCATTTCAAGCAATAATTTGAACCAAAATTCAAATTACAAAGCCCCCGTGGATTTGAACAGACGGCAGTTGACACCCCCCCCCCCCCCCCACCCAATGAATCGTGAATCATAATCGGGGGCAGGGCCAACCGCCGCCGCCTGTTCGTAAAGGTTCATACATTCGAACAGTAATCTTGGAACAAAATTCTGTACCAACCTTTTGAACCAATGGTTTTTTCGAATAAAAACATTTCAAGCGCCGTTTTCCTTGGAACGGACAGCAGTTGGCCCCAGCAGAATCCTGAGTGATGGATGCTGATCTGCCGGGGAGCCAACTGCCGTCATCTGCTCAGCTGAGCGACTTCGAAGAGGAATTCGAGCGAAAAGTTTTTGCACAGAAGTTCGAATAATGATCCCAAACAGCCAAATTGCCGAGAGGGCCAATCTTCTCCGCATCTTCGAAGATTGGAACGGAATACTGCTTTTCGAACAGAGGTTTTCGAACTCTTGAGACGGTGCTCAAATGGGGGGACGCTCCCGAACATCCCCAGTTTGGAACTTGTATTATGTTGGAACGGGTGTTGAAGCACTGAAGATCCCGATGACGGCAAGTTCTGAGGTGGTAGGACAAGTCCCATTAGCTCTAGGTGGCCTATCTGAAGTTTTCTGGAACTCCGGGCAGTCTCCAAGCCATCTGCCTCAAGGGCTCACTTTCTGATTTCAGGATGGCGAAGCAGCGAGACGCCGGCGAATTGGATGGTTTCTCAAAGAGACGGACCACAGTGTAGCAGTGGTCTCGGAGTAGGAGACGGTCGTGGTGATGTTTGAACTGGGCAGCATGGAAACGTTGGGTTGACGTGGATTCAACCTGTTGACATGAGTCAGTCAACTTCGCGTTGAACACAGTTTGACATGAGAGAAGAGGAGAGAACGGAAAGAGGGATCAAGACGTTTGAATACAACTTGCCTGCAGCAAAAGCTCTTCAAGGGGCGCAACGAACCTTGTCCGGAGACCTTGTTTTGGAGCTCAAGGGGGGCGGCTGTGCATCTCTCGGTGCCTTTATCGATGTTGCCCCCTGCGGAGCTCTCCAGGTTGATTCGAACATGGATTGAAGGTTGAGGTGATGAGGTTGTTCCTCTTCTGGGGCTTTGAAGACAGATTGAAACATGAAGGAGAAGGAACTGAAGATGGCTTGTCGTTGTCGAAGTTGATACCAACATTGATGGTTGGGGAGGAAATGTTGTCGACACAGTAATGGTTTGGATCCAGATGATTCAGTTGACAGACATCGGGAAGAAGTCGCCAAGTCGCCGGAAACTGTTCAGGTTCGAATCTTCGTTTGGAACAATGCTCGAGGCGAGGCATCAATGCCATTGAGGCTTGTTTGATAGCTTTGCCCTCAGAGCAACAGAACAGAGTTCTTGTTATCGCTTTGTTGGAACAGGCAAGCTCAAAAGCATGGCACAGCTCCTTTGGATGGCAGTGCTTTTGGGTTGGAGCGCGGATCGCCTTGGAGGGTCTTAGTTGAGAGGCGTAGCACAACGGAGGTTTGCTCAAGGAAGCGCGACTCCGAGCGAATCAAGAGTGTGAATGTGCCTGCAAAGCGCTGGATAAATTGCAGAAAGCTATCCCCGCAGGTAAATGAGAAGAAAGCCTGGAACGTGAGATCTATGTCAGCCTGGGAATTCTCTTGCAGAAGGGAGAAGGGAAGCGTTACTCACTCGTGCGTGACTCCATTCGTAGGAGGCAGGTGTGAGAGATAATCCTTTTGTGATACCAGAAACTTCCTGGCACACAGTTTGCTCTATAGAACAGTTAGCCTCAACGTCTGTGAGGATGGAGGGTGCAGAAATTTGGGAAGGCGCGAAAATTTCTGATGCTTGCTGCGAGGTGAATTGGGGGAGAAGGCTATACATTGTTGATAAAAAGAAACAAAGAATAAGGCCAAAGTGGTGGAGGGTTGGGCTGATGAGGTGGTGAAGCTTTTCAAAGAAGACTTCTTGACAAAAAGTAAACAGCCAGGGCT
This sequence comes from Colletotrichum sansevieriae, assembly GCA_026260285.1. Taxonomy (NCBI): domain Eukaryota; kingdom Fungi; phylum Ascomycota; class Sordariomycetes; order Glomerellales; family Glomerellaceae; genus Colletotrichum; species Colletotrichum sansevieriae. The sequence goes on along the minus strand of JAOQIF010000219.1, from coordinate 33,668 downwards.
ATTGTGAGGCTAGTTAACCAGGATGAATGGGTATAACAGCAGTGGAAAAGTTCATAAAGAGTTTGAAGCTGTGAAGGAGGTGGGTGGTGATGGGAGTTGGTAGGAAAGCAGGTGAACTGGAAGAAATCTGGAAGGCCACAGATATTGGGGGTCCACCTTTCTCACAAGTAGGGCAGAATATGGCTCAAAGGTACCTAGGCTGCAGTCCCAAGACCGAGGAAAAGCAAGACGCAAGTAGGAAGGCCCATGGCTGAGGGGAAAATACTGATAGTAGCAGCAGGTCTTGAATAGCCAAAAAGAAAAATATGAACAAACCACTCTTTCCTTCAGCGAGGCAAGGCTCAAAGGGAGACAGGGGCGATGGCAAGGCCAAAGACGGAATAAAGAACGAGAAATAACAGTGTTAAAAGACCGTGATGGGGGCCTGAGATGTAAAGGTGGGAGTATGGGAGGGAAAACGACTTCAGAGGCAGAGACTGATAGAAACAAAGAAGTTTAAACAACTCACCAATTCTTTTTAGCCAGAAATCAAGCTGCAGGAGCGATGGGAAGTTGACCTGGAGGAAGAGGTGCACTCCAAGACCACCTGACCTCGAAGCACATTAAGGATGATATTTTCAAAGCTGGAAAGAGTTGAAAACATGGCGAACACCTTTATTGGGTTAATCTGAGGAAGGAGCAAGGAGGGATGAGAAAATAATTTGGAAGGTATCTTGTGTGAGAGTGGATGTTGTGAAGGTGGTTGTTGTGAATGTGAAGAAGTGGGTCTTGTGAATGGGTTGTTGTGAGAAGAGAGAAGCAGGTGGATGTGGTGGAGGGGGATGAGGATTTTATACCCACTCTCCAAGGTGAGTAGACGCCTCAAAGAATCATAAATTACAAGGGGAACGGAAGGAGCGCCAGAGAAACAAGCAAGAGCGACAAACACCCAAAGCATGCCACTACTCCAGGTTCAGTATCGAGAAACGTCCGAAGATAAACCCACTTTGGTGGGACAGTCCGCACAGAGGTTATTCATAGGGAATGCCTGATGAGGAAAATTGCCTTCAAGCCTCCAACTGATGCTCGGGCCCAATCAGAAAGAACATCATCGATTCATGGATTTATTAGCCAAACTCCATCCCCTCTCCTGAGCGCGCGAACCTCAGCTTGGACCGAACTTCGGACAGAAAAGCAGTTCTCAAGCTTGTGCTACCAACCACACCAGGCATCAACACAACGACATGAGTCAAAACTTGCCGAGCAAAGGGAAGCTCATGAGCGGGGGCCCTCCAGCAAAACCTTCCCGTCCCGGTAAAGTAACGCAGGTGACACAAGGTGCGATGTGGTCCAGAGAAGGCATGCCGAGGACCATACGACGACAAAAGAAGCATTGAAGGGCTATACGATGTTTTAGACAGATAGATGATTTCATTTCCCATTCCAAAGAGATCACCGCGGCACTGGGACGACCTTGGCAAGTCATTGCCCTGTCACCATCTCAGTCTGGTCCAGTGGCTCGGAAGACCGTCGGCATACTCTAGAACCTCCAGAGTTTGCCGAGGACTCGTGGCCGATCAGGATCAGAAGACGGCCCTCGACAGCTCTTGATTTTCAGGTAATCTACCTATATGTGAACCCGGCTCAAAAAACCAGCTGGAAAATGAAGTCATGAGCAAGGGGCCACTCCAAAGACTTTGGTTCTCAGAATCCCCCACGTCGTCGAGCCTCGCACCGGTGAAGATGCTGGGGACAGACGTCGCTGGAGTTGACGGTTCTAAACTTCGGCAAGGCTTTTCTCGAGAAGCGACGACGGGCCATAGAGTGCATCCGAACGCTTTCATTCACGTGTAGCAGCTTCAAGATGCTCCATTTCTCTGAGCTGGAGGACATAGGCTCGAAGCATGTTCGCCTGCGAGGGCTCAGTGCGGGAGCCGAGGAGTTCATCGTAGGTAGCGTTTTCAGTTTAAAGAGACGGATGACAGCATATTTCGAAAAGAAAGTGCCAGAACCGTTTCACTGAGGCAATCTTGTCTCCTAGATATGTCTTCTTGTGGAATTGGGATCTGACGGGTATACCAAGTGAAGGCCAACATGGATCCCATCATGGACTGAAATAGACACAGCAAGAGGAGCAAACATCTGCGGTCGTACAATTTGCCGAGGGTGTCATTTAAAAATGAGGATAGTTCCTCGAAATCCTTTTAAAACGTTCATCGGTTTTAGAGCATTCCCTTCCCTTCCACACCAGCTTGGATCAGCGAATATCTCGATCGACTTAGAAAATCATCCATAACGCAGCGCACATTGCAGTCAAACCGACAATAACGGACGGGGAGAGTCCGCTGGCGGCGTCAGGCTTGGAAGTCGAGGTGGCGATAGTACCCGGTGTGGTGGAGGTGGGGGACGTATCATTCTGTAGAAGGATGTAGATCTCGCCAGTGCTGTCGGAGGTCATGAAAAGTCTGTTCTGCGAGTCCCACGCAAGACCGACAGGGCGGAAGCATTGGTCGGGGCAGGCGGACAGGTCCTCGTTGAACATGATGTTCTGAAGAGCACCGGTCGAATCGCTGCTGGCGATAGGTTCACCGTTCGAGAACTCAACAGCAGTCAAGGCGTAGCCGACAGGGTTCCGGCGGTTGTCTGTGGAAAAAACGTCAGCTTTTCTAGCAGACCTAGGCTGAGAGGCCCACTTACAGCTACCACGGAATGACATGAAAGCGTGAGAGCCGTCCCGATCGAACTTGAGGAAGACAGGGGACGTGTGCGATTGAAAGGTAAGGCGCGGAGCAATGTAATCGTCATGGCAACGAGTGTCGTTCATGGTGTTGTTCTGCTCCATCGAGAACTGATCACCAACTTTGAGCGAGTTTGTTGAGCGGAATGCTTGTGTCCCAGACGGCGAAGCAGCGGGGGTAGCCATAATTGCCGGGACTGCTTTCGTTGGCGATGATGCCGAGCAGGTTCAGCTCTTCGCCGGGGTTGTTGTCGTGTATGTCGACGCCATTTCGGGTGATATCGTCAATGGAGTTATCCATAGCCCAAACGTTCCCGGTTGCGGGATCTTCAGCAACGGCAACAGCATTACGGATACCCCAGCCTAACAGTTTGCCGTCGACGTTGAAGTCGTAAGGATTGCTGCCAACTTTGCTCAAGTCGAAAGCTTTGACTTGGGCGTGACCCGACGATGAATCGAGGGCGTCGATGTCGAAGTTCTCGTCGACGCCACGCGATACCACTAGCCAGTTCTTGGAAGCTTGAGACATGACCAAGGTGCGGGTAGTTTGGTCATTGTTCGCCATGTTGTTGATGATGATGGCGGGCTCGGCATTGACAGAGCCGGCCTTTTGGTCATAGGACCAGGCGAGTACCTGGCTCACTGCAGATGCATAAATTGTTTTGCCATCCTCGGAGAGAGCCATTCCATGTGTCAGCTAGACAAAGTGTTAAGACCTGCTGCAATTCTCGGAATTTCAAAGCTCTTACATGGCTGTTGTTGATCATGAGCTTGCTCTCGGTAAGCTTGAGACATGTGCCGCCGTTGTCCTGGAAGGCAACATGGTAAACGCCAACAGCGGCATCGAGAACCAGCAAAGCGCCTTTGCTGTCAATATGGATGGTTCTGGGCTTCTTGAAGCCATTCGCGACGAGCTGAGCTTGCCAGCCAGCAGCCACCTGAGGAGCGTTGTAGTTGTAGCTCGGGGCCAGAACATCAGCGCACTGCTGTGCGACCGCGGCTGTCGAGGCGGCTGCGACCGCCACAGTTTGGAGGGCCTTCATGGTTGCAACTTGGGTTAATTATTTACCGGCAACCAAGCATTGCTTTGCAAAGTTGACCCTTCAATCAAGCTCCGATTTTGTAGGTGCAACGGGAAGGCATTAGAGCGCGCAGTCCTCGATGGCGAGCTGGACCGGTCAAAGACTTGGGCGGTCCCGCGCGATGGGAGAGTGGCGGATGGCGGACGGCGGCGGGCGGTTGACAGGAAAGCTGGTACCTGACATGCGCATATTTGGTCATTTTAGACCCCTCGCGTTGGTCACTGGCGCCGGAATTGCTTTTTCTAGCTGTCGCCTGCGAGGGTGTCTGTCGGGATGGTGATCGCAGGCTGCCGCGACAGTTGTTGATGCTATCGTGAAGCTATCGTGAAGGGCTCCAAGAAGCTGGAGTTCATGTAGAGCGTTGCGATGTTGAAGCAGAGCAGTGGCACGAAGAATGGCCCGCCCTATGAGACAAAGAGAGGGTGAGAGACATGATCACCGCCGTGGCAAGAGAATCATGCCAGCGTTGGGAACGATTCAGTATGACTGTGACCAAATCGGTGGATTGAAAGCGCTGTGGTTGTAGTAGAGCCGTCAAAGGCCAGCGAACGAGCACATCCTCGTGGCGGAAAAGGCCAAGAGCTGCGGCTGGTTTTGATATGGGGCAGTAAGCATGTGTAAGACTGCTTTAGTTGCATCTTAATCGGTGGAAACGGCGTCGAGTCTATTGCGGATTGCGATGAGGGGGATTGGATCCAGTTCGATATCGAGGGACGGGACGCCAGGCTCTTTTAGGTACTCCAAGGGCATGTCCTCGAAGATGCATGGCACTACGATGCTTCAAAATCGCCAATCGCAGGGAGAGGACACCGCCTGGATGTCACGACGTGACTTTCTTCCTGGAGCATGCCGATGGATTGAGCCAGAGCCGTTCCGTAAGCCTGGAGTCGAAGTTTACCGCTGTCCGCCGCTAGCTTGGCATGTTGTTGTCGCTGTTCCTGGATGGTGTCTCAGTCGGCGTCTCTGGGACCGTCCAGGGATGCGGGACGTTGAGGAAGAGGGTGCCGTGGTGACCGCAGTGGTGGTAATGGTGACGGCACCCGACAGAGGCCGAATAAGTGACTGCGAATAATCCCGGTAAAATGCAACTGGAAGGAGGCAGAATGGCGGGCAGGAGCGGTGGAAGGAACCAACTTGGGGCCTGATCAGCAACCACGGTACGGTAAGTTCTACGGTAAGAGGGTGACTTCTGGCAGGGCCCACCTGGGTTATGCAAGTGCGATATACCGTATAGTAACGCTTATAGGGTCGCCTAACTGATAACCCCATAAGAAAAAGCGAAGTTACCGTAGAATTTGTATAGGAAACTCGCGCTTAGTCATGGTTTTTATTAGGGTATAGCCCGTGCGTGCAAAAGGTATATCAGTTTTTTTGCATAAATTAGATATCCTTACTATAGCCCTATGCAGGCGCTTAACTAAGCAAAAAAATAACCCAAAACAGCATGAAGCACTATCAATTAGCTTACCATACCATAGAACTTACCGTACCGTGGTTGCTGATCAGGCCCCAAATACAGCAAGTGCGGCCAGCCCACTTTCCCGGTCGGCGCTTCCTTCCGGCGGCGCATGTCCATTTCCGTTTCCATTTCCATTTCCATCTTCTCGGGACCATCACCTCATCACCCAAATTACAGATTGTCGACGTCGAACATCACCAGCAGATCTACACATAATCGTTGCAAAACCCGTCCCATCTTACGGCACAGCGTCTCCTCTCCTCCTGGATTAAGGTACCCAGCGAGCTGCCGGGCCGCATCGACATCTTCCGTCGGCAAAAGCCAAGCCTCGACTGCGCACCAAGTAAGGTAGCAAGCGAGGGAGCAGAGCAGAGCCAAAGGACCTTTTGTTTCTGTTTCTTGAACTCCGCCATCGCATTTGCCTCCGCCTTCTCGCAAGATTCGCGGTGGCCATCAATCGACTTGAATTACACCCTTCCGGTTTCACACTGCAAGAGCTCGGAATCGCAATCATCAAACCCCGTCGGCTACTCTTGCTTTTGCCTCTGATAAAACCGCATCGATGCGAAGAGCCTGCGAAACGCGAGCCAGCTACCTAGTAGGACTTTCCTGGGCGGTTACACCACCATGTCTGCTGAGATGGCACACCAGGGCACCCACGACAGCATTCTGAGGGACAAACCATGGACTGAGAGGAAGATCAGAGCACACGACGATTCGAGTCACTCATCCAGCGAAGGCCTCATCCAAAAGTCCAACCGAGCACATGGCCGCCTTTTATCGCCTCCAGGCTTCTGCGAGACATCTCGAAAGATCCCGAGACGAAACCCTTCCAGAAGCCACATTCGACGGCACGGAGCGGCGTCAATCCCATGTCATCGGTGACATTGCGTTAGGCGATCGCATCCCGAGGGCGGCGGCGGCGCTTACGATGCCAGAAACGGCTCGACAGCGGCGCTCCCTGCCTGCCATCGACGCAAGACATTGGCCGCATGCTTGCCTTCAGCGGAGGACAGGGCTTGCTGGCCATCCCCGCATTCGAGCCATTCATCTCCTTACGCAGTAAAGTAACTTCGGGGCTCTATCGCCATGTTCCTTGTCGCCGTCGTATCACCCCTCCATCCCGAATACCAAAAACCAATCCTGGCGTTCCATTGCTTGTCTCCAGTTCCAGCTCGGCTCTTTTGGTCTCCGTTCTTGGGGCTGTTGCTGTCGCTGCCCAAAAAACATGCGACGGGTGTTCGTCTTGCGCCCTGCTTGAGCTAAAATCGGCGCACAGGCTTTGGTTTGAGCTGCCAGACGTCAAGACATGAACACAACATCAAGACCGGATGATGCACCCGTTGAGACGGACATCGGGCTTTGCAACTACAAGGTGCTTACAATCCTGCCCAGCGGACGTTGCCCACCGGCAGTGCCAATTAATTCGTTTGGGTTCATCGACAAGCCGGAAGACGGACGACGCAGCAGTACGGCAGCGCAATGGTAACGACTACGGCATGGCAACGGCTCTCAGTCATTCGTCTGTGAGACATGTGCCCAGAAACGCCAATGCCGCATCGACAGGGGCACTCCAAGTCACCAGCACCGCAATAAAGCAGTCAGTGGCCTTTTGGTGAACCCCAAGGCTCCAAGTGCAAACTTGGGAGCTTGGCAAGACTTGTCGACTCGTCCAAGCAGTCCAAGCTCCCACCACAAAACTCCCCAAGACCCTCTAAGCCCTCGACTCAACCTATCACCAGTTTCCTTGGCGGTCTCCGCACATTATCAACCGGTTGCCACGCTGCCGTGCCATGCCCGCGATTGTCTCTTGCCAAGCATGCGCCCTCACGCCCAGAATCTCCTCATTGGTGCCGATGCCAGCGTCGCGCCTCGCCAAAGGCCTTGGGAGCGGGACAGGCGGAGCACAAGAAGCAAGCCCATTCCACCTGATTCAATCCATTTCAGCGCTGCGCGCCCACCGCCGTCGTTGTCGTCGTTGCTGTCTTCTTTCTGCGACCTGCCAGCTCTAGCTTACGGAGTCCTGCCAGCTTTTTTCTTCTACCGCCAGCCACCAAAGCACCACAAGCCGAGAGCCAAGAGAGCCTTTGCCTGCTTTCGCCCGCAGGACGCTTGTGCTGCTACGGAAGACAGACAACAAGAAGACAAATGCCCGCTCCATTTCCTATCCGTATGACGCGTTGCGAGACCCCCAGCCGGCATCTATCCGCTTCTGCTGGGGCCTTTCTTCTCTCTCCCTTGCTGCCGCTTATTATTTCAGGCCCAGCAAGGTACGGCGGCGTTTCGCTGTAGGGGTGCGCGACAGTGGTCCATCAGTCGATCTTTTTTTCCCTTCGGCCCATCCTCCGTCTCTTTAGACATCGACAGCTGCACGGCTGCTCTTCCGGCTTCTTCGCCTCAAAAACTCCCATCCGCGGCAGACACGAAGAGGAGCTGTACTACGACAAAAGCCACACCCGGACAGAACGAATGCCTCCTCACCCAACACAACGTCTGAGCTTCGCCAGCATTTGACCCACACCGAACCAGACAATGTTCTCAAATACACGATACTTCCTGTCGGCACTGGCAGCCACAACACTCCTCCCGACATCATCCGCCCTCGCCATTGAAGCTCGACAAGGCCCCGGCCCCGTCAACGACTGGATCACCATCGACAAAGAAGGCCGACCCAAAACCATCTCGCCGTCGGTTGTTACTAGCAATGGCGCCCTGACAACGGTCAGCCCGCCGCCTTACTCACTCACCGGCAGCGTCTTCACTGTTACCGCAACGAACGGCGCCTTGACGACCAGCACAGGCGTGCCTCCGCCGCCACAAGCCAGCAACACGATGGGGTTCGGCGGCGTTTTTTCTGTATGCAACAACAACCCGGGCGTTGACGGTCCCTTCTGCCAGCCCCGACGAGGTAGCACTTTGCACGTGGAGACGACTTACTACAGTAAGCTTAAATCGAGGCTGAATTGCGGGACCCTCCCCCGACTAACCTTCGTTTCCTCTGTAGTTACTTGGGATACGACCTTCTTCGAGGACCCGTCCACACCAATTGGAATTGTAGGATACGATATCAGCAACACAGGCAACATGGATGCTGCACCTGCGTTTTCCGTAACAAACATTCGCGGCGGCGACGGTTGGGCGTACTGGACCCCTCGGGTCGGCGACCTCGAGGAGAAAGACTCTAACAACATGACCCTCATCCTCATGTATAACGACCCCATCACCGACGAGCAGAAGAACATGACCGGCCCCGTTTTCACTATCCGCCCGGCAATCGACGTGGACGGCAGCTCCAGCTCCAGACCGAATTTATTGGCCATCCTTTTACCTGTCATGCTTATCAGCTTGGCCATTGTTGCCGTAATGCTTTGGCTTTATTACCGCCGCCGTCGTCGCCATGCGGCTGCTGCCGCCGCCGCCGCCGCCAAATACCACGAAACTATATCCGGCCCGCCTAGGGGTCGCAACCCCAAGGGCGACGCAAATATATTACTCGAACCAACGAGTCCACCGCCCCCGTCACCGGGGCGGAATCTTTTCCAGGAGGAGGTGCGTAGGCAGGAGAGGGAAAGAGCTTGATTGGTACCGAATGACTGATGGTTAATGAAAGGCCTTATATGACGAAAAGCGTCGCCATCGGACGTGACGAGACTCGCCTGGTGACGACCTTCCAGCGATGTTCTTTTTCGCCCTCTGTGAGGGAATAATGACCAGATATGACGTATTAAAATATGGATGCGTTGCATCCCATTTCACGTTCAAACTTGCACATCGTGCATGCGACACACCATAACACATCGGACTGAAAGAGTGAAATACGAAGTTGAGAAGGACCACAGCCTCCTATCACATCCACCACGCGCCCACGCAAAGCTGATCTCCACAGCCCCGGCTCGAGCATAATGCGGCGGCTCATGTTAGTTTATGTCCAACCCACACGCTCCTTCCTTGTTCTCCGATCGATATTCCCAGGCAGGATTATTGGCAATTCCCCAATTTCCTATCGTGCTTTCTCCTGTGACACTTGCGGCATCTGATGACACTTTATGGATACTCGACGTTAAGAAAATTATTCATTATCATCTCGTATCGGCAGTTGCAAGGCTAAAACGGTATCTGTCCCATACTACACGTACTGGATTTCCAGTTGACCCTCTTGCGTTCCATGAAATCCTGCGTAGCCGCTCCAGTCCAACGACAAAAGATTGCGGATTCCGCCGCCCAAACGTTGACCATCGCTTATCGCTGACATAACTCCCTCAGCTCCGGGTTTGCCAAGCTTCGGTCGTGATCTGTCTCAGCCTCACAAGCAGCCACAGAGAGGCCAAAGCAGCGCTCTCAACAGCCCGCCAGCCGCAGCGTCCAGGAAGGAAGGAAGACATTCCTTCCTGGACCCCGTCTGCTCTAGATGACCGCCTGCCAAGGCGCATATCCCATGCAGGACTGGTGGGTTGTTATATGCCAAAGGTAACACAAGGTCGTGGAATGAGTTACCTGGAAGCCGCATGAACACAAGAAGACCAGAGAGTGTGTCGCAAGAGTGGCGCAGAAGTTTCCGGCTTTGGGCATCGGTCGTGAAGTCCGTGAAGACCATGGCGCGAAGCTCGAGCGACAAGGGCATGATCCACCGAACCTGATCGCGTCGAACTCGAGTCCTCGAACATGCTGTTCGTGAACAGTGTACATGCCTCGTGCTCGCTGATGTGTTCACATACTCCGAGAAAGTTCATCGGCTCCTCCAGGTCCATGCCGCACAAATCCAAGTCTGACTGAGTAGGCGCTGCGTGGTCTATGCCTACATCTAACGACGTGCTGGATACGGATTTCGATGTGGCAAAGGTATGGATGAAGCCTTCTTCCTGTTTTGATTGTTTCCCAGGGGAGGCTCTCCGACCCCAGCGGGGAACCCGCGACTTGTCAAATTTGGCAGGATGCAGCTCTCCATAAACGCATGTCAGATTCTTGAGGGAACACCGTGTGCAGTCGGGCTTTCTTTCGCAGCACTTCTTCCGGGCTTCTTTGCTGTGAAAATATTGCTTTGCTGTCCAAAAAGAAGAAAAACAACGCTGTTCATATCATGCATCGACGTACCATGAGATGCAACCTACTGTTCTATGTATTAGTCTACGACTTGTCTTTGCAAAAAAGAAGTTTAGAGGGTCATATGACTTACCAGTCTTGGTTCTCTGTCTTCAGAGCCTTGGAAAAAGCGGCTTCATGTCGAGTGCCATCTCAGGAGACGACTCTCTCGGTACCAGATCGTTATCATTGACCCAGCAAATCCTCAGCCAATATAGAAAGAGGTTACAGAAAGCCGGCTCAGCTTGGCCAAGTCCTAAGTAGTCGGTGAGAAAGCTTTATGGCACTTATGAATCAATATGCTGCGAAGTCTCTAAGAAAGACGTTACAATCGGGAAAATGGAGCTAGCAGGCACGGGTAAGCTGAGTTTTCATCATGATCGTCAAAGTCGGGTACCGTTATTGCGAATGCTGCAGATGCCATGTGGGAACCATGTGGCAATCTCAGCTGAACTCGACATGGGGTGGAGGCCAACCCTTACCCTTCCTCCTCCTCTAGGACCGAAGATCCCTTTCAGGAAGCTGCAAGGGTCACATCCAACAACTGAGACTGTTCGGAGCCTTGCTGAAAACCGATCTTTCGTGCGGGCGGTTCGATGCGGATCTCGGAGCATGTAGCGTATCGATAAAAGAGAGCATCGCAATCATGCGGCTTCGACTGGTTTGAAAGGGAACAGCCAGGCTGGTGTCAAGTCCTGCTCCGATCGGTACCCTGCGCATGCCGCGTTGACGCAGGCAACCACATCCCCGAAATGAAATCTCCGTCCCAACATCCCCGGACCATAATGGGCATATTTCGCAGAGTTTGTCATGATGTGCTTTGCCTTCACCGGCACGACGGGCTCTTCGATCATGCACCAGCACGTATCAGTGATGAACTGGGCACCAAAGTCTCCCAGCACGTCAAGGTAGCCCAGCTCTAGAACCTGTTGGTAGATGTCTCGGCTTGTTGTTATGACGAACCCCACGCTGGGCGCTTTTGTCTTGTCTCGGCAGAGATCGGCGAGCTGAGCGAATTCGTCCACGGAGAAATGCGGGTTGCCTAGCGAGATCATGTCGACGAAAGCGTCCGAGGCCGTGTTGAGTTGTTTCCAGGACTTTTGGAGACCCTGCAAGTCTAGAACTACATGTTCGAGACCGCTTAGCAAATTATCGAATATTGCGGCTTCAGGTGTGATGCCTTTCATGTGGAACATCGGTGCGGACGACGTCGTTGCAAAGCCGGCCCCGAAGGCTTTCAGGTCCGATATACTAGGACATGTCTCCCCCAGCCCGAGAATGAAAGGAATTCTCCCACCGACGATATCTCCAATGTGATACCCGAGAAGCGGAAAGACCGACTGATCATGCCCGTCGAGTTTGGGAACTTGGATGACGACGTCTGGCCTACGGCCTTCAGGGGTGTGACATCCGGCGTACGGCGCTCTGCCCGTAAGGGCGATGAAGACATCGAGGTAGTCTGGATACTTCTGAGAGTGAGCCCCCAGAACGCTGTTTGCGAAGACGACTGCGTTCGATTCAGACCATCCGACTTGCTCACCGGCCTGTGGTCTACTGTCGAGAAGATACGGAGCACAGGTGAAGCTCAACTTGGCTCCCAGCTTGAGATAGGCTTCGCCGATCTTGTCTCCAATAACCGAAGCTTCAGACGTCGTCCCGAGCTCTCTCCATCGGAGTCTATCAACGTTGAGTGAGTTGCACGTTGACGGAACGACAAACTTGCCACCAATCGACAGCAAATATTCCGGTACATGCAGACTGCTATGCCCATTGTAAGCGCAAGCATCGATGTGTACTTGTGAAACGTCAACCAGGCACTCCGCCCCTTGGAGTGCTGCATAGGCGACAATGATTTCCATGGCTATCTTGCCTGCCTCACCGTGCTGACCTGAGAGTAAATCCTGGTCCAACTGTGTCAGGCTGATGCCATTCGTGCCCCGAGTTTCGAGGTGTATCTGCAAGTTGCCTGGTGTGACAGCCAATGCATTTTCGCTAATCTTCACTTGCGATGCGCCTCGTAGACAATCGAAGCTCTCATGGTCTCTCAAGAAGACGATTGGTATGCGGCGGTCGAAGAGGGCCTCCGCGACCATCACACCCAGCGTGAGTATCATTTCCGGCTCTCGAAAGACCAAGGCCGAGGGTGCGTTGCCCGTGAGAATGAGCTCGAGCAGAGCACCGCTGCCGGAGCAAGAGCCACGGCCGCACGGTATGGCGAGGATTGAGTTCCTGAGTGACGCGCCATACAGGGGGTGATGGGCATCGGCCACAGCGCCGGTCTTGGGGTCTACTCCCATCATGAAGCTCAGAGGAGTATCGGAGAAAACGAGCCGGCCTTGGACATTGCCCGGGATGACACTCCAGCCTTTAGCGCGTTGAGCTTCCATCGGCGCTGAGAATGGCGTGAGCGCGGTAATCACGAACAGCAGGGGTTCGAAGAGAGGGTCCTGGGCGAAGTACTCGGTGCCGTTGCGGTGATACAGTAGATGGAACGACATGTGGAGATAGTTGTACGTGAGCGACCAGTCGGAGTCTCCGCATGGTTTCAGTGCGTTCCAGCTCCGGAGGTCGGCATGGATCCCCGCACGGTCATCGGGATCGGCACCCGATCCGGAGTGGCTTTAAGTAGTTTTCATGCAGTACCGGACCGAGCCATCGCACGCTGACTGAGAGCGAGTACAAATGCGAAACTATTGCCTTCGGATGCAGTATTCAGGTGGACTAGAAGAAGTGTCAAATCTTCATAATTTATTGATGCATCAGACAGACTCCTGGAGTCGAATTCAGATCGAAAATGAAATGACGTCGATAGTTGATGATTGCATGAGGCAGATAACGGCCCTCGCGGTCGCAGTCACTACCATCGTCTTCATCTACTTCCACCGTCGATACCAAATCAGTTGGAGTGGTATTCCCTAGTCCATGATGGAAATCTTCCCCTCCCTGCGCTTCAGCTACGAGGATGCCCTCCGAGATGCTGGTCGTACTGAAACCGTTTCTGATGGCCAAGACTTCTGACTCCTTCGCTAAGTATTTTTTAACCCCGAATAATTCATTCTCTTTCGTGACTTTTTTACCGCCGTTGCGGCACCTGATGGCTGTGCGAGCCCGTCGTGCTCTTTGAACTATACACGTACTCTACCGGGTACCGCAGGGACGCGTACCGTATTATCGATGCCAGCCTCCGGTAGGTCCTTCTCAGGTGTGAGTTGAGACTTATGCTCCTGAAGCCAGTTGATATACTTCTCTTCTCTAAAGAAAAGCTTGCCTAAAGCAGGCTTCCAGAAACGCCATTGTCAGCAATTCGAAGTCGTACTTGGCGCCCGGAAGTTCGGCGTCATTGGCATTGCCTTTCAAAGAAAAGACGTGAGGAAGTAGCGCTTTCTCGGTCAGCTAGCGACAAGGAGCATACGGATCCCAGTCCGGCTCTTGCGCACGCTTATGAGAGGCCTTCCATCCACTACGAAAGCCATCCAGCAAATCACCGACTTTCACAACTCGTCTCCGTCGGCCGAATGTGAGTATCTCTTCAGGGTTGCTGAAATACGACTTCTCGGTGTAGACAGCTCGATTCCCATCGTCCGTCAGTCGATCAAAGTCCAGATCTAGTCCTTCGTCTTCGACCCTGGCGAGTGATCCTCGAATTGAGAAGACGAAGAAGTCTTAGCGAACATTCGTTATCCGACTATATTGAAGGTGGTGTTGGGCTAAGACTCTCTTGGTGATATCTTTGAATTTACGTGATACCCGTCGGAAGGTGAGCCATACGCGGGGGGAGGTATTGTGAGCCAAGGATACTGCCGATAATGATTTCTACTATTTCTGGCGGGAGACAAGGCCTTTCGTTTAGACAAACTTGAAGAGCCATCGTGGTCTGTTATAGAAGGCAGAACAGCTTCGTTTCGATGCGCCTCAAAGCTGCGCGATAGAGAACGATGGGCGGGAAATTTAGCGGAAAGGCCGAAGCATTTGAAGGGTCAGAAAATGGCGTATCTCGCTCGGCCCACTGCGTAAAGCACTGCTAGCCAGATGGAGGTGAGGCTGCAGAAGTGCGCGTAGGGCACAGCAAGACGCCGTGCCCAGATTTCCAGAAGCATTCACACTGCAACCAGGAGAGCACTTCGGACCCCGACGAGTCGACAAAGCCGGCCCGTCTCGACTCGGGGGATTGACGAAAGTTTTGTCCATCACTGCGGGACGGGTTTCTTCATGTGCGTCGTTCGCCACAGCGGGTCGTCGTCAACTTTCAGTATCGAGAACCCCTGACGCTCCCAGAAGCTGACTGCCCCAGCTAGGAATGGATGAGTGTGAAGATATATCTGCTGGATGCCCGCAATCTCGGCAATCCGTTCGGCGCCAGCGACCAATCTCGACGCGAGTCCCGCGCGACGCCACGCTGGGTCCACGTAAAGCCTAACGATTTCGACAACACCCTTGCGTCCTAGGTTGAGTTCGGGAAACCGATCGTCGTAAGGATGGAAGCCAATGGTCGCGATCAACCGGTTGCCTGAATGCGCGGTGAGGAACGCGCCGTTCGGGTCTTCCAAATAGGTTTGGCTGAACTTTGCGAGTTCAGTTTGGGCTTGCCGATCTTGAGACTCCTGGTCTAGCCATGGAAACATGGCGGTCCGGGCCGCTTTGATGAAGGCCACGATGGCTGGGACCTCATCATATCTAGCGGGGCGAATCGTAATGTCCATTGTTGTCCGTGTACAATATTTGCTTGTTCGGTCGTTGCTCGTGAGATTCTCTAGCGGAATCAGGAGAACGGGATTGAATTTAGTCAAAGAACGTTGGCGCAGAAAGTATTTTGTGATTGAGCTCCGGGACAAGTGTCATGATGGGACCAACCTCAATTTTCATCACTTATCTGCCCCGCAATCGAAGCGGACCGCCGGCGAGGGCCTACGGCGGGACAGTTGGTTTCCACTTTCCCCTCTTGAGCTGATGAGCAAGACAAGACTAATCATTGATTCAGCTCAAGGCAATCAACCAAGTAAATGTCCAACTATGACGTATATAATTCAAGTCTTTGAGGCATGGATTTGCGCTTCACAGATTTGCTTCATTGCGATCTGCTGCTGCTGCTGCCGCCGTACAAGATCTTCTTGACTATTTCCTTTATCAGTGCTTATCTCTTACTATGATATAACTTACTTATAGGTCTTTCATACTAAGTAAGGCTTGTTGTTCCTACTTTATTCTATATATTAATACTTCTTGGGCGTCAGGTGCTCCTGTGAGGCCACCCTGGTCTTTCTGGATCCAACGGGTTGTAACGAAAAGACAAAAAGCTTGGGGATAAACTTAATCATAACTATCTCTTAGTCAGACGTGGACTCTATCCTAGTTCATAGTGAAGGTGATCAGTTGTCGGCGCAACGAAGAACTTCTCCGGACACCTCATTCACGGGCGCGGAGTTAGTAAGAGAAAAAGCGAGGAGGTCCCAGTGGAGGAGAGGATAGGTTGCCAGCTATGTACATTTTGCTTTTGGAGAACCGAAGATCAAAACAGTGGCTGGGGGTTGGCCGCCTCAAATCAATCTCTTAGTGGTGCATTTTTTAATTCCAGCCTACGATACTCGGGTGCGAATTAAGTATCTCAGAACTAATCCATCTCTGAGAATCCAGAAATATCTGCACGTCAGCTCTGATACGGTCTAGGTTGGCTCAGTGAGGCTCAGTTAACCAAGCTGCGGCTCCACTCAAACCCCGTGATTTTAGTCAAGAATGATGGATTGGTTAGACCTCACATCGACTCAGTCGAGTGCTGCCGACTTGGCTAGCTGGGTAGTAGTGAGGGCCTCGCTTTGCTTGGTTTGGATGTAATGTTTATCAATTCGATTGCACTTACGGAGGCGCTGGCCGCATAGGTGCGACTAACACCAGATCCATTGCACTCTAGTCTATAATACAACAGAGTGATTTTGTTTCCACTGTTCTTCTTCCGCTAAAAACTCTTCACACTCAGCGAGAAGACTCGGCATATCATGAGAGGAGTCCACAAGGATGTCAGACACAGACTCGGCCTCATAACGGGTTTTGATCTCGTTGTATACAGCCTGATAGAATCATACTGTCCATTCCACAAACTCAGAGTCACACACCCAGACTCTGTATCTTCATCTGGTGAAGGATACTTGTGATGGATAAAACTTCGAACCCTGTCAGGGGCATCAAGCTCGCTCAAAGGAATATGGCCGAAACGAATCGTATAAATGCATGACGCCAAGGCAAATTACTCGCTGATCGGTCTAGCGATAGGGGGCTTGAAATACTTATTGAGCTTGCAAAATAGTTCACTCATAATAAGAAGCTATTCGCCAATCTTAATAGATGCATTGAAGTCGGCAAGACGGACATTATCGTCTGCTGTAAGGACAATATTAGATAGCCGCAGGTCGCCGTGGACACAAGCGAGCTCTTTAAGCCATAACAGGGCGCTTGCAATTTGCGTGATCCAGCGTGTCTTAGTATGAGTGCTTAGCACATTTCGTGCTAATTAGTGGTTGATGCGGGCTTGTAGTATAGTGTTATTTCTATCCGCTCCATAAAGAAGCCTTCGGGGATGAAAAGGATGCATCGGACAATATTGGAATGTGAGTGCTCCATTGGCAGTGTATGCGCCAGCTTTTCACTCGCAATTCTCCCGGCGCTTTCTTCGATTTCATCTGCTTAGTCGGACGCGCGATTGTGGAAGTTCGTGGGGCATTTAAAAACCACATGCTTACTAATAATAAACACCTAACCACCGGCTCCTCTGGCGACTAACCGCTCAACAGTAAGGGAGCAGAATGGGACACGCAAAGAGGCACTCATGGTATGAAGGAACGGGTATCATTAGCGTTGAGGTCACCGAGGACGAATCGCGCGGATTGTGTCGAGTTTATATCCCTGACGCAACGTAATGCGTGGTCACAATGGAAATACGCTTAAGGTACTGTAGTAGTTTCCCTGCGCTAATCCCCGCTATTCGTGTTCCAAACCTGGGCCTACTCCGCCGAACAGTCCGGGCACGGATCTTTCTTAGACGACATTCCCAGCTATTAGTTGTCGGTGGGATCGAAACAGTCAGACCCTCTATCTTGCGCCTCATCGCATTAAACGATGTATGCAGTCTGTTCGACTTCGTGTCCACACGAGTGCTTCATTCTGGGATGCATTCTTTGACACATGGTTTTGACTTTCTATGAAGCGATGGTACAGCATGTCAGCATGGTACGAGGTCTTTAAGAGACGTGCAGGCATAAATACCGGATGTATAAGCTGTAGGTGTTGTCTTTTTGTCCGGGTGCTAGATGTCGCCGCAAATACAGAGATGCTAATATACCGTTATACGAGTAGCAAGGTCATGCAGCACGCCCGAAGAATTCGTCATACCTTTATTTAACAATAAATTGCTTCACAACTCAATACCAAGACCATATTCACAGCGGCACTTCGAGTGGAGTGCTTGGAAGTATGCGCTCCATCTGCACTTCGTATTTCAGGGCCTTGAAGCGTGCACCATGCAAACCATAATTAGTGCTGTGGTTAGCGGCCAACTAGCAGGGGTAGCAACCGTAAACGGGCTTGGTAAAGACGTTTCATGGAGCTCGCTCATCTACACCATCACATTTTTTTTACAGAAGCTTACAAATTGCAAATCGCTTTATTCACCTAGGGTTGGGAGTGCCACAGCTTATATAGCTTCATAGAAATCCTAATATGAAGTTGGTCAAAAATTATAGCCGTCACAGGAGGAGGTGGTGTCTATGACCAGAGCTCTATTCCACCCCAGTACTAGGCGCCGTCTCCGCATGGCCTCGACAACACATAAATCAATGAGCCGGCAAGCCGAGACTGACGGGTCGATGGCGAATATAATCATCCATTTCCAGTCACCATTAACACTGATAACAACTACCGTGCAACAAAAGAAACCCATCTACACACACACAATACTTAAATACCCAAATCTTTAGTCATATAAGCTCAAAAAGACACCGAATTTCAGACCGCCCAAGCAATCGCCTAGACCAGTGTGTCCCCTTACTCGAGCAATAATAAGGAACAATCCTAAACAAGTCCAGGAAATTTGGGCGCTATCGAATATCTGTCATCGCGTTTCCATATCCAATGCCCCGAGGTTGGCATCATGGATGCCTGGACTCAAAATGTTGACGAAACAGTCCGAATCGACGTCCCCGATCTCATAAGCGTCTCGTGTTCCCTTGCGCCGGGATCTGAGGTCGCCCTCAAAGGCGCATCTGCCATAGGTAGCTGCCGCCTTGGCGACCGATTTCCGGGGAGCATCGTCTGTTGTGGTACTTCCGGGGAGAGAGGGGCGAAATTCGGCTCACGGCGGGCACCTCGTTATTGCAGACGAAGAGCTGCGATGATCCCGTGGAGTTGTTAGTTCATGATAGTTCATGACTTCAAGGCTGACGCTATTGAAGATGTCGGCTGGAGGTGGGAAGACTGGCAGGGAGAATTGCCGATTGCTTCACCGACACGAGCAACTTGAGATTACTTCGTTTCTTGCCAAGGGGACAATCAATTGGTCCTATTGCAGATTCATTAAGTTCCCAGAACTTGTAACGTTTCTCTGGAATATTGCCCAAGAAACAGCAATTCCGGAATTCCGCCTTGAATCTGTGCACGGAGTACACGTAGGGAAACTGACAAATCATACTAGGAGGTACTCAATTGTGAATCGGCAAAGGCCGGTCCCAGCCATTTCGCTGCAGGCAAGGAGGCAAGGAGCCGCTGGCATCCGGTTTCCCCGCACGAACCTCACTGGAGCGACAGACGCCAATTGTGGTGGTCCTTTCGGCAGGGCAAGGTTAGGAGCGGTTCTATGGCAACTCATGGCATCTGCATCAGATGATGGGCTTACGTTCCGGTGTAATTGGAAGGGCGCCGACGGGTACCATGGCTGGTTATAAACAAGCAGGAACACCTTGGGTAGCAGATCCTCACATAAGACGAGGCCATTTCCGTCAAGGCTCTTGGACGTATCCTCCAAAAAGCATTAATTCGTCACCAAAATCGCGGCATTGAACGTCAAATCAAGATGTCCAGTGCAGACTACACGTTATACTCCTACTTCCGCTCCTCCTGCTCAGCTCGACTTCGGATTGCCCTCAATCTCAAGTCCATCTCGTATGAGACAGTCACGATCAATCTCCTCAAAGATGAGCATCTCTCCTCGAGCCATCGAGGCCTGAACCCGTCCGGTACGGTCCCTCTCCTCGTAAATCGCCTCGACTGTGACTTCAAAGCCACTCAATCTGTCGCTGCGCTCGAATATCTCGACGAGATGCATCCTGAGGGCGCCAGTCTCCTCCCCAAAGATCCCAAGGCACGCGCCACTGTTCGAACCTTGGTGAACATTATCTGCTGTGACATCCAGCCGGTCACCAACATGCGCATCATGAGAAGAGTAAGGGCACTGGGAGGGAACGCGGAACAGTGGAACTGTGAGCTCACGGCCGACGGGCTAGCGGCGTACGAAGCCGTGGCGAAGCAGTGGGCGGGGAAGTGCTCTGTTGGGGACGAGATGACGATGGCTGACATCTGCCTGCTCCCTGCGGTCTGGAATGCCGAGAGATTTGGCGTTGACTTGAGCAAGTACCCGGTGATTGGCAAAGTGGTTGAGAATTTGAAGGATCATCCCGCGGTGGTGAAGGCTCACTACTTCAACCAGCCCGACACTCCTGCTGAGCTACGGATCAAATAGACATCGCACATTGCACCGGGTGCTCTAGCAACCATGATCTATGAAAACCAGAGCCGCTTCAGTCGGGCACTTTCCACTTTTTCTTATTGTGACCTATAAACAAGCTAATTTCCGCCTAAAACAGCGGCAAGGCAGCTTCAATCTTGCCAGAAACCTCACCAAAGCCGACCAGCGCGCCGTCTTGGCCGCTCCAGCCACGGATGACCAAGGTGTCGCCGTCTTGTAAGAACTTGCGCTCCTCGCCGCCGTTGAGCTTCACCGCCTGCTTGCCGCCCTGTGTCTGCTCAAGGATGCTACCCTCGGTGCCAGGCTCGGTGCCTGAAATCGTGCCAGATCCCAGCAGGTCTCCCGGGCGCAGATTACACCCGGTGATGGTGTGGTGTGCAATCATCTGCGGCCACGACCACAGAAGATTCTTGGAGTTGGTCCGGCTGATCGTCGTCTTGTGTCCGCTCGCAGCTGGAGAGTTCAAAATATTAGCACGCAGATGCGAGTGCGCGGAACCCAGGAAACCTACTGATGAGATCGACTTCCAGCTCGATGCCAAGAACATTGTTCTTCTTGCTCTCTCGGAGATACGGCTGCAGCTCCGTCGAGTTCTCGATACCAGCTGTCTTGGTCCCCTCGAGTGCGTCGGCCAGGACAACCCAAGGACTAATACTAGTGCCCATGTTCTTGGATGTAAAGGGACCGAGTGGAACGTATTCCCAAGCCTGAATGTCGCGAGCGCTCCAGTCGTTCATGAGCACGTAGCCGAAGATGTGGTCCTCTGCCTCATCTACGGGTACAGGTTCCCCCAGCTTGTTCTCGCGGCAGAGGAACATGCCCATCTCCAGCTCGATATCCAATCGCTCGCATGGCGATAGTACGGGAACCTTGGGATCCGCCGTGGGATTCTTCAGGATCTGGCCCCACGGCCTGCGGATAGGCGTTCCGGAGACCACAACACTGCTTGCGCGCCCGTGGTACGCGACGGGTAGATGCACGTAGTTCGGCTGCAGGGCATTCGCCGGGCCGCGAAAGAGGACACCCACGTTATATGCGTGGTTCTTGCCGGCGTAGAAGTCTGTGTAATCGCCGATTGCGAGTGGGAGGTGGTTCTCCGTCTCAGACATGGAGATCAGCGCCGTCTTGCGCAGCTCGGCGTTGTCCTTGAGAAGGCCTGCGTGCGGGGTGTTTTCGCTGAGTATGGACTGGATATACGAGCGTACCTCCCTGTGGACTGGTCTCCCGAGAGCTGCGAAGTCGTTCAACGTAGTAGACGAAAAGACGGAGATGCGTTCCTGGATCGACGGCAGTGCGTGAAAGCCGCCGGCTCTGGCGAACGCTTTCAAATCCAGAGCATGGTCTCCAATCGCGACCGCGGGACGATGAGTGGGGTCTGATTTTGTCGAGATGATGCCGAAAGGGATGTTCGCCAAGGAGAAGTGGCTTGTGGACGGCACGTTGACCCAAGAAGCAGACATCGTGACGGCAGTGTGGAAATCTGGTTTCTCGATGAGCCCTGATTCGAAATGAGAGGTGTTCTTGGATTAGCAAACTAAGTTGATCTGAAGCTTTGGAGCTCTCCCTCAAGGTTGTGAGGTATCTTTGTTTGGGAGCGCTGGCTGAGGAACGGCATTCCGCAATTCCTATTCCGGCGCAAGCCGAGCGGAAACGCCAGGAGGCCGGGCCGCCGCGGAATGGACCACTGCGGGGTAGCGCGGGCCCGGAGCGGGGTAAAATGAAGACCAAAGCCGCCAGTAGGCGAGAAGGTTGTTACGTCCACAAGCGGCTTTCGGTATTGAGTCCATCTTGGGCGTTGGAGTATGAGTATAGCTGCCCCCTTTGGCGCGAGTTAGGTCTTTGAACTTTCGTACATTTCATCTTTCAAAATTAATATTCTGCTGCGATCGGGACAGCTCCCTGGCCTTGCTCTGGCTCTCGGGATTTATGGCGTGACCGGCTTGAGTTGTGCTAACGGGGGTCATAGGGTGCACAAATTGCGGCTCAATTGGTATGTCCTAAGCAGGTTGCGGGCTCGAGAATGCCGTTGCGTAGTTTGAGGCACGATCAGCTAGCCCGAAATTGACGAGATCAATGATTGAGGGCTTGAGGCCGGCAAGTCTGTGGCAGCATCGCTATTCTCGCTGGCTTTGGATCGATACCATGCTTGGATATCAGAAAGGGATTCTAATGGGGAGACTGTCCCATTCTTTGACACAGTCGACCTTCTTCTGTCTCGGTGTCAAAGCGGGTTGCTATAACAAAGCTGGCGAGGATGTCGGGTTGCATGTTTGACTATCATGTTGGCGGGAAAGGACCTTGAAAAGCGCGGCCTCTGTTTCTGCCAGACGAGTTTCGAGCTTGTTCAGATAACCGTTGGGAATTCCTCTGGTAACTATCCCTTCACGTACCAAGTCATCAATGACAAATGTTAACTCGCCTCTTGCCCTGCTCAGGATACTGACATCTGCCAGGCTCGTGGCTGCATTGGAGGCAAAATGGTCTGCGAAGGTTGTCAGAGCCTTGGCCGGACAGGACCCCACGGCTAACTTCACCCCTACTCACAGCTTTCTGTCGCACTATGTCCGGTGTCAGTCTGTCAAAGAAGCCCAGTTGAATCGATCATACCCTTCTCTTCCGTCGCCGAAAAGTCTCGCAGGCAATGGGGCTATCGAACGTTGCAGTCACAGCTGTCCATAGGAACATTCATGTACCTGATACACTCGTCCTTGTTCGGCCTCCAACTGCAACCGTTCTTCACTTCAACCGCGACAACTACCTTGAAAGGAACGACGGCCGTAAAGGGAACCTCGTACTCGATGAGGGACCCGCCCCCGAGGGCGTTCTTGTGCTCGTCCGGCACCCTCGTGCAGAAGTAGTCAACAGCAGAAGCCAACGCGTCCCGCCCAACGACCTGACCACTTCCATAGCAGTGTTTCTTGTTCTCGAAAGGTTTCGGGGAGTCTAGGGGAGGCGTGCCGCCGTCTCCGCCACTGCCCTCATTTCCGCCGTCGTCGCCGTCTCCGCTGCCGGCACCAATCAACGGGCAGCTATCCTCTTCCTCGCTGCCGTCGTCGTCCCCGTCTTGGGGATCGTACTCGCTATCCCAGTCAGAACTATCCTCATCCGACAAAGGCGGCAGGCAGCCGAGGGCCGGGAAGGCGCATTGGCTGACGACAGGGCCAGGAGGACCGATCTCGATGACCACTGGGTCGGGAAGCTTGAATGGTGGCGGTGGTGGCGGGGTCGGGCCCGGGGGTGGCGGGTACGGATGTGTCGATTTGAAGGTCCGCGGCGTGCCGTTCTCGGTGCATGTGGCGGGTTTCCAAGTCTTGGTGCTGCTAAGTGACGGGGAAGGTCGTTTCGGGCTTCACTACTATCGTCGAGAGTTCGTATTCGCTGGTGGTCACAGGAGGGTGCGTGATGGTCTTTTCAGAGCGGTTTTCAACCGGATAGCTGATTGTGGCTTTGGGCAGCTTAGCCGGCTGGTCCATGTCCCAGATCTTTGGGTCGATCCAGATGAGGTCGTCATTGTCGTAGTCGTCGTCGTCATCATCGTCCTCCTCAACTTCAGGCGGGTCGACGGGTATCACGCACTTCCCCTCCAGGCTAGGGTCCGGGAAGCAGTAAGGAGCAGGGCAAAAGCCGTTGTCGCAGGCAAAGCTGCAGAAACCCAGGTAGTCGCACAACATGCCGGGGCCGGGGAACCCAACGAGACCAACGGGCGGGTTTTCGAACTTCGATGCTGTCCCGAGCCGGCTGCAGGTACAAGCGTCGGGAGGACAGTACCCGTGCCGGCAAGTGTAGCTGCACATGAGGTTGTGCGCGTCCTTGGACCATCCCTTCTGGCATGCGAGCTCGGAGACGCGTTTGGTAGGCACCGTGGGCGTCGTGGGTTTGGACGCGCTGCCCACCCAACAGCGCTGCCGCAAGTGCAAATACTTACCAACCCTTCCAAGCAAATCTAACCAAAGGGAGGCTATCGCTACGCCTAATTAAGCAAGTTCATACCCCTCGATTAACTCGAATACCTTAATTAATTTAGATATTTATAGATCTAACTAATAAGAGGCTATAGATCCGACTACGCCCTAGTTATTCCCTTATTTAGAAGCATGCCTAGCTACTAGATTATACTACTATTACTAATATTACTATAATTATATATTTTAATAATATTCTATAAACTACCCTCAAAATACTAATCTTTAAGTAATACTCTTAAAAATCTCGGGGATTATAGAGGGCGTTAAGGCGGTTCGAATAATATATAGAGCATTATAATTAGCTATTAATAGCAAAAGTTTTTTATTACTTTAGATTATCTTTATTATTTTTATATATCTATATATCTCTCTACTTCAAATTAATAATATTAACCGCTACTACTACTACCTCTACTACTAATATATATATATTAATAAGTACCCTGCGCCTATGCATCTCAACGCAGATCGCGAACGCCCTCACTGCTGCTATACCTATAGCCCCTATAATCGATAACCTGCTATAGATCGTTATTAGCAATAGGAAGTACGTGCTGGAGTCGTAGTTATTAAGGAGGCATAGCCGGGGTCGATCTAGCTAGATTCGAGATCATAGTGACTTCCTCGTTAAAGTTATATAGGGCTAGGCTAGCACCTCTTTTTGGAGTTACTAACGATGCAATACTAAGGGGTCCCTATAGGTCTTCGGCACTACTACTACGTCTATTGCCTAAGAGCACTTACTTCGGTATATTAACATAAGCTTTCTATCTATATAATTTATACTCTAATAAAGCTAAAGTAATTATAATATCTATAGGATCTCTTCTATATTAAATAAGGATTCTAATAGCCTAATACCCCTATTATTAGTAATAGTATCGGTCTCTCCTCTATATAAAAGGGCCCGCCTTGCTAACTCGAGCATCCTAAAGGCTAAGATTACTACTCTTAAAGACCTCACTATTATTACTATTATCTCTACTAATCTTCTATTTATCTACTTTAAGGATACCTTCTTCTAGTAGATCTTCTAATATTATAATATAGAGATTACTAGGGAGGTCCTATAGGGCTAGATAGTAATCTGGGACTAGCTTAATAATCTATTTTAGCGTAGAGAGGTTCTCATAAAGTTAGAACTTTATATAGTAGTCTCAAAGATTTACTTATTATTCGATCTATAGTTATTACTAAATATCTACGCCTTTATAATAATTACTAGTTATTTTATTAATAATAATAGCATCTTATAGTCCTATCTTTTAGCCTTCCTATAATATTATAGAGACTATAGAAGCTATAGTCTCTCAGAGACCCTTATTAGTATTATCTACTAATATAATATCTAGAACCGGATCGGAGTAACGATCTCTAATAACGCTATAAATAATAACACCTGCCTCAAGGCCTTCTACTAGAGCATCGACCCTGAGATAACGGAGATAGATATAGAGGCCTAGCATATATAATACTATAGCTATATCCTTAATCTCTTAGCCCGGGCCTTCTTATTTAGCGCTAATAAAGATATATTTAATACTAAGTTAGAGTTCTACTAGCTTATAGATTAATATAATAACGATCTCGAGCTCTAGCGCTATATTAGGCCTATAGGCTAGCTCCGGAATATTATTAAGTTTATCTAGGCCTCGCTATAATATACCAAAAGGTTCTAGAAGGCTATAGTAGAGGTTAATAATAACTCCGACTTTTAGATCTTCTCGGAGTCATACTAAGAGGCCTAGCTTATATTAAATAATAATACTTAATAGAATAGTATATATCTTATGATCTAGAGGGTTATAATAAAGAAGGCGGAGATCCAAGCTTTTATACTAGCTACTAATAATAATAAGGATATTAAATAGTATATACTAAAAGAGGATCTACTATTAGCTAATAACTAGAAGGTTCTTGCTAAGATAGGTATAATCCTTAAGCCCTTTTATCGCTAGATAAAGCGGTATAAGGGATAGGGCGTTAGTAATAAGTATAGCTAACTCTAGGAGGTTATAATAGGTATAGAATACCTTCTCTCGCACCTCGTCGACTAGAAGGAGTATTATAACTTTACGATCTTACCTCTAGTTAATAATAATAATTAGAGCGAATCCTAGCAGTTATAGAACTCTTAGAGGCAGTTAGGACGCCTATGTTATTATTAGTATAACGCCCGTGCCCTGCCTTAGTATATATAAGAAGACTAGGTATTACTAGCCTTACGATCTGCCTCTCGATTTAATACTCTCAATAAGAGATAGCAGACCTTCCTCTATAGTAGTATTAAATAAGTATAATAGAAGCTCTAGTTATATTATAATAAGTTAGGGGCGTTACTACTATTTTCTAGTATAATTATTCTATATCTATTATATAGTATATTATACTTAAGAGACGTATAGAGTAATAACTACTAGTGAGAGTAGGTTAATAAAGCTCTCTTAGGCCTTATAGACTACTTCAATAAGTAGTATTATTAACCTAGTGCTAATAAGAGTCTTCTAGCTAGCTCGCTAGATAGTATGCAGGCCGGGTTACTCCTAGTTAATCCCAGGGCCTGGGATAAGGACTATTACTTCTAGTAATAAGTTAATAGCTAGCGCTAGTAGCCGCTGCCCTAGATAGATAAGCTCGATCTCTACCTCTATTAACCTCTAGAAGCTATAGCGGATCCCGTATATTAGTAGAGAGAGCATATAGATACCTACCCAGACCTATCCTAGCTTGCTATTAATATCTTCGCTATACTAGTGATAGCAGCAGACTACGAGAGGGCGTTTAGTACTACTAAGTTAAGCCTTACTTCGCAGAGGCTTATAATAATACTACCTACTATAGAGACTCTCTAACTAACGAAAAACTAGCTAAAGAGGGGGGTCATAATATATTAGAATAGCTTCAAGCTACTAGGATTATTATAAGCCTTATTATAATATAGTTTTAGGTAGTGATTAAATTATTATACTTATAACGTAGCTAATTAATCAAACCCTCGTGAAAAAATCTCATTAATAGCAAGTTTGGGGGTCCGATTTGCTTTGATTGCACTTGCGGCAGCGCTGCCACCCAAGCGTTCCAATTCTGAATATCCTCGGGGCAGCTCCTGGTGACGGACGCACCAGTGAACTCCAAAGCAGCGTTGCCGCCCCTAAGAATGCGGATTTGGACGTCTCCGGTCCTCCCGTTGAAAAGGGACGGCGGCATGGTACAGGCCAATGCCGTCGGGAGGGATGACGCTCCACGACGCCGTGGATAGCTTGCCACCAATGGAAACGGTCAAGAGCGCGTCCTTGGCCAGCAGCGCAGACACGATGACCATGTCCTGCGCCAACGTCGAGGCAGGCATCTCCAGCTGCAGCTGAGCCGCCGTGTTGCCCGCTGTGCCGCCGGCTGCGCAGGCGGATCCCGGCGTTCGTCTGTACCAGCCAACAACGCCCTCCTCAGTGATGGTGGCAATGTCGCCCTTGTACATGTCGATGAGATATGGCAGGAATAGCCGCCATCCGTCATGAGGCATGTTCTTGACGTAGTTGAACGGCGCCCTGCCCACATCACACGCAACATAGGCCTTGTCGTGTAAGGGCCCGATGTAATGCGACTCGCCGAAGTCGTTCCTCGAGATGATCTGGACATACTCGGGTTGCAGGTCGAAAACGGTGACCCATCGCTCATACCAGAGGTTGTCGCCACGCCAAAGCCAGTTCTTGTTGTATGGGGGAAGATTGGTGTAAAACCACGGGCTGACAGGCATCATGTACGGCTTCCCATTGAGGAACTCACGGTAAGACTGGTCGATAACGAAGACATGACTTAGACCAGCTCACCATAAAATGGGCAAAAA
Source organism: Colletotrichum sansevieriae (assembly GCA_026260285.1). Taxonomy (NCBI): domain Eukaryota; kingdom Fungi; phylum Ascomycota; class Sordariomycetes; order Glomerellales; family Glomerellaceae; genus Colletotrichum; species Colletotrichum sansevieriae. The sequence goes on along the minus strand of JAOQIF010000219.1, from coordinate 5,796 downwards.
CAGCCTTCGATTCAGCACATCCCTACCATAGTAGGATGGCCACAAAACAAAAGTGCAACATGGCTGCTCACGGCCAAATCACTCAGCTGGAGTTCGGGGTCACGAGAAGTCGTTTCTTAAAGAAAAGAGTGATAGATAGCACTCGGGCCAAGAGTATAAAAAGAGCACCCTGAACGTCGCCTTGAATGTTGACCTTCTGTCATAATAAAGACCAAAGACGGAAGGTATTTCGGGCCTGACTGTGCCCCTCCAGAAGGACCTTCAAGAGTGGGCATACGGTTGGCCAAGACAAGAGACGGGTAGCAATGTCCGAGCCAAGGTATGAAAACGAAGAAAGCTCTGCTTGTTGCCTGGAAGGACCCGCATCCGGGAGACATGATACGATATTGGCCGTATTCCTCGTCGAGTCTGTGTGATTCCAGGCCCATAACAGAGCTTCTCACGACGTTTGTAAATAATTACAAGGCCCCGTTCAAGGGAGATGGTTCTCAGGTGGCATTAAGGCCCTAGCCCAGCCCGCCCCGATTCTTGCCGGCCTTGAGTTAAATCAGGCTGCCCAGCCTGTCGTCGACCAACGTTGCACACTCAGTGGTTAGATGTGGGGGATGCGGAGGGTGTGAGGGACGTTATGTCGTGTTCCTGTCACAAATACGAGCATTTTGAATTTTGTGAGGTCTGACGGCGGCTAGAGCGATCTCAGTCCGGGTATCCCGGGGTTGATTCAGGGCCCGGCCCCGCGGCCGCGTGCAGACAGTGTTGTTAAGCTGTTGGTCCTGGCCCCGGTCACAGCTCGGATCTGAAAAGCCTATTCTGCATTGTGCCCCGTCCGCGCCTCAATGCCAAGACACGACCCCTACTTTCAGCCTCCTCAGGTATTTGCACGGCTTTCAATCACTCAAGACCTTCTCTTGCGGGCTTCGCCCGACATTCTGAACATTGGAATGTTGGTCCCATGAGCTTCGCCGCACAAACCCAAAGTTCTGGTTCAGGGGACTTTTGGAAATGACATGACAGACGTTAACACATTGCCGCAGCCGACCGGACCGACGGGGTGGTAGGGGGACGGCAAATGCATGACCGTTCCGTTGTCACATCACCGATATAGTTACATATTGACAGAATGGCTAGTTAGACCGCGCTCTGGATGGAATCGTTTTAATAGGTTTAGTCGCGCTTACCAAGCCTCTAAGATGGACAGACAAATTGACATGTGAGTCCGCGTCGCGGAGCCGTTGAGGTGCCAGACCCCGCCGCTATCATCCAACACTTTCTACTTTGAGCTCAAGTTCTCTTGCCACGGAAAGGTGATTCTAGCCTCATAGGCACTACCTGGTAATCAACGCAGCTGGCCTGGAAACTGGAGATTCAAATGTCGGGCTTTCTCTACCGCACAAATATTCAGGCCTGAGAAACACACAAAGTCCATTACTTCGAATTGGAATATTACCTCTGACGAAGAAAGTCGTTTCTTAGCTACGTAGGTACTAAATGCCGGTTTCTGCAGTGTGCATACTATCACGAGCCAGGATGAGATCATAGGGAAAAGGACTTATCGGACTACCCTATAGGAGTCCGTAGAAGGGGGATACTAGGTAGCGCCTCGGATAATAGGCTATGCTAGGAGTCTATAGAAGGGGAATACTAGTAGCGCCCCGGGTAATAAGCTATCCTAGGGAAGTCTATAGATAGGGGATACTAGGTAGCTCCTTAGATAAATTCTCTAGCCCTTATATACCCTTATATAGTAGACTAGAGGGCTAGAAAAGAATAAATATTATAACTTTATACCTATCTATACTAACTCTCTCACTCTATACTATACCTATTTATAATATATTCTTCTCTCTTACCTATATTAATAGGGGTATAGACCGTTAGAGTAATACTATATATAATAACGATACCTACCTGCAGGTCTACTAGGGAAGCAGGGTCCCCTACTAGATAGGAGCTACTAAATAGCTAAACTTAGGATAAAATACCTATTAATTAGAATAATAAAGAGAGTATTAGTAAGGAACTAGTTAATTAATTAATAGAGGCTAAATTAGATTATCTTATTAAGGAGGAAGAAAAGAAGAGTTAATTAAAGTATAAATAAGAATAGCTTAAGGCCTTAAGGGCTAGCTAACTATTAACCCTAGTAGATACTACCTACTAGGTAGTTATTAATAGCAACCTCGAGGCGAAGAAGCACTAGTTAGAACTTTAGGGGAAGCACCTCCTAATACTTAGGTATAAAGGGGGCACCTAGACTAACTATAATTAATTTATATTTAACCTCAACATATAATTTAAAATAAATGAGATTACCTTAGACCTTGAGAAGGTGCTATATACTACTAGATACCTAGAAGGATTAGTAGTAAAGCGATAGACCTTATACCTTTCTATTAGATATAATAATAAGATAAAAAATATTACTTAAGTTATAATAGAAGACTAGTTAACTAATAATATAGCTAATAAGAGGTCTAGGATCCTTAGTATATAAACTTAGCTTAAATAGGCTTACTAGTAACTAGGATAGTTATATTAGAGCTTTATTAATTACTATAAAGGGATTAAAGCGGAGAGCCCCTACTAATTACTAGAGTAGATCTAGATAGCTAATATAGTAGCTAGATTAAACCCTAAGCTCTAATACTATATTATAGCAAATATATTACTAAAATCGCAGCTTAAACCTAATATAAGGGCTAGGAATACTAAACTTATAATTAATATATAAATATATAGGCTACTAGTAAGGGACTAGAGGACTAACTATAAGGAATAATAACTAGAGTGCTAAGCTACTAATCCAGAGGAATAGACTAAGGCTATAAGGGGGGACTATAGCTATACTAGTACCTACTAGGAGTATACTAAGGACTTATTATAGGATACCAGGAGGGAAACTATCTATTATAGTTATAATAAGAAAGGCTATATCTCCCCGTGGTGCCTATACTATAAGAAGTATAGCTACTCCTACTATAAAGGCAAACCCTATCCTAGTGAATAACTAGAGGAGAACTAGGTAACTATATAAGTAGTTTAGTAGGATAGCAACTAGCTATATTACTTTAAAATAATAATACAAGTCCGGGTTATAAGTAGCTAGAAGACTAGTACTATACTTAGTAATTATAGAGCTAATAAGAATATTATAAACTAGAGGGTTATAACTAATACCTAACTAGAGGCTAATAACTTAGAACCTATAAGGGGAATATAGGCATCCAAGGGACCTAACTATAGCATATAGAAGTTAGTCACCTAAATAACTAATAGTATAGGCATCTAGCGGATAGTTTTATATAACTTTAGGATTAGTAATAATAATAGCTATAACGCTATTCTAGGGATCCCTTAGTATATATTAGAGTGCCCTAATATCAATTAGAGGGAGTTAGGCTAGACCTTTCCCCTATGCGAGAAGAGCATTTAGCCTATTATAATATAAAGGTATCGAGGGGCTAAGAGCCACGGTCAGGTTAAACTAATAGCAGAAGCACCTAAAAGATAGGATCGGTATTATTATGCTACTTTTGCTTGCTTCTTCTAAGATCCTTTATTTCTAGCCTTTAGTAAGTATTCGCTAGGTCTTTACTATAAGGGTTCTATACCCTAGACCTATAGGCCCCTCTATCCCTTCGGCCTATATTAGCTGAAGTATCTCCGGTTTCTCTAGTCTAGGTATCTAGTCCCTTATAATTATCTCCCTTCTAATTATAGTAGTCCCTATTATAAGATCGGGTATTACGGGTTAGCCCTCTATTATTATCCTTCTTAGCTATCCGGGGTAGGCCCCGGTCCTTTACTTATTGCTACTATTATCTAGTATAGTAACTATTTACTAAATATTTACTAAAAGATAGTAGAGCCCTTGGAGTTATAGATATAATAGCTAGGCTTATAGTCCCGTTCCTTATAATTCCTCTCCTTTTAGGCCCTTTTATACTCTCTATCCGGGCTATTCTAAAGGGATCCTATTAGTTCCTTTTAAAAGAGGGTAGTTATCCTTATAATAACTTCGTTTTTATTCTCCTGCTATTCGCCCTTTATCTAGCGAGCACTTTCTTATACTATACCCTTATAATAACTTTATTTCTTATCCTATTATTTCCTTTTAAAAGAGGGTAGTTATCCTTATAATAGCTTCGTTTTAATTCTCCCGCTATTAAGCCTTTATCCGGCGAGCACCTTCTTATACTATACCCTTATAATAACTTCATTTTTTATCCTATTATCCCTCTTTTAAACGGGTATATTATAAGGCTATTAAGTAGGTTAGATAGTAACTATTACTACTAATTTACTATATCTATCTCCTAGTAGATAGCACCTGCTATAGTGAGTAACTACTATTCTTTGCTATCCGAAGTTATATCTGCCTTTATAATAGTTCGGCGAGGTCTCTTTAGCTTTCTATAAAATAATAGCTTTTTCCCGCCCTAGGGTTAGTTCTTTTCCTTCCTAATTATACTATATTATTTAATAACTACTTTTATATTATCTAAGCCCTTTATTAAGCCTTCGTAGACCCTTCCTATCTTCTAAGACTTCCTTAAATATTATAAGCGCTAAGAGCCTTATTAGCCGACTCCTCGCTAAGTATAGCCCTACTAAGGCTGAACTTAGTAGTAGCAACTATTAGCATAATTAGGCGGGTAGTAGCGAACCCTGCGTTAGCTATATGCTATAGTTCCCTAAGAATACCTAGGTCGTCTATGCCTATTAATATAATAGTGATCATATATGCAAGTTATGCTGGGTTCGCAGTATTAAGTACTATAGGGTAAGTTTAGCAATTATTTAGTAGAGGTATAGGCTAACCTTTCCTATTTCTAGATTCCTACTTATCTTATTAGTACTACTCGTTTCTATTAGAACTAAGTTAAGTATTATATCTACGTAATTACTACTAGCTAGTATTAATAGCGTGAGATCTTCTATATCTTTATAGCTATAGAGCAGGGGTAGGAGCTTCTCTAACGCCTCTATAACTAGTTAGTAAACCCTGCTAGTCTTAAACCTAGTTCTAAGAACTATGAGAACTAGCTCCTTACTATAGGTATTAAGGAGAGTATAGCTTCATATACCTAGGTATGTCTATAGGTTTCGCTTAAAGTAGGTTTTACCTTATAGTTAGTCTCGCCCTTTTATTAGTCTAATATATATTTATAAGCAGCTCGCTAGGCTAAGGATAAGGTTTTAGTTAAGGAGAATATAATATAACTTAATAATACTCTCCCTACTTACTTATATAATAAGACCTATATCTTTAAGTAGGCTACCTTTTTTAATAAGCTTACTAATATCCTAATAATATAGCTTTTAAAGAGTAATATCTATATATCCGCGCTTCCTTTATAGGAGCCTTCAAAGGTCTAAGGTTCCTATATGCTTTATAATACTTATTACTAAGCTCTTATTACTATTTTTAAAGTTATTAGTAGTAGTCCTACGCCTTAACTAAATTCTCAGAAGAAGGTTAGGAACGCCTTAGCAATAGCTTAGTAATACTAGATTTATAATAGCGAGGAGGATAAGTCCTTAGCTGCAGAGGCTAGCAACTCTAATAATACTATAGAGAGCGATAGTTAGGGTAGTAATAGTAATACTACTAGTAATAGCTCTGAGGAGGAGAGCGAGGATAATAATAATAATAACGAGGGTAATAATAATAATAATAAGTAGTAGTGCTAGCGGAACTTCAGTGAGAATACGGTGGACTTTTATAGTAATATAAGGTTAGATACCTATAGGGTTTGCATTGCTTTTATAAGGGGGGGGGGGGGGGGGTCTTGT
>JAOQIF010000218.1:0-104786 GCA_026260285.1 Colletotrichum sansevieriae | reverse complement strand
ATAATAATAATAGCAATAGTTCTACTAATAAGCACTTATATAACTTATTAAGTACTTAGAAACGATAGCTCTTAAGTTAACTCTCTCACCTCAGCTACTCCCCTATACCCCCTATATCTTAATAACTATCTAGTATATCCTCGGATACTAGGTCTAGGACTTAGCACTAGAAGCGAAAGAGGACTACCTAGTAATATTCCTACTATATCTCCTCTAGTTCTAATAGCAATTAAATTCAAGATTTTACTTGCTTCTATATAACTTAGAATATGCTTTATATTCAAAGGACTTATAGTAATCTTTTTATAGCTATCCTAGTTCTATTTATCTTCTAATATAAATAGTTTATAAATTTTATATTAACTATTGCAAACTAATAGTTTATACTAAATATACCTTACTTTCAATAGGATCCTTAAGATTAATTTATAACTACTACTTATAGTTATTTATATATAGGTAGGCTACCTATGGGATATAGGTAGGCTACCCATGGGTAGGTTAACCCATGGGCTGCGTTACCCATGGGCTTTTAATGTAGGCCAGACCCATGGGTAATTTAGGTACCCGTAGAGTACCTGTGGGTGATTTTGGGTACTACCCATTTTGGTACCCATGGGCTTTTTGCATCACTGGACTACTAGTTGCGATGGGATTTGATGAGGTTTGACTGGAATCAAGAAGATGGAATGATGCTGGGAATTGTGAGATAGTCATGCAATGGTTCTACACTTCTCAAAGTTCGAGTCAGCAAGATCATCTAGAAAATGCCACTCTCCCTCGTGCTGAACGCCTCTAATACTATCATCCTCACGGCCTCGCTAACAAACTCCAACTTCTTCCCAGATTGGAATTGTCCCTATTCAACTTCCCTCCCGTTAACCCAAGCACAGTCCACATGCTCATCGTCTCGCAGCACAGTCTGCGCTTCTATGTCCTCGATATCAATGACGAAAATCCCAACACCCCACATCAGCTCCCCCAAGAGCGACAGACACAAGTTGCATTCCTTATCCATCCTCGCATCGGCGACTTCACCCAACGACACGATGTTGTTGACATCAGCTGGAAGACCCAATCCCACATTAGACAAGACTCTCTGCGCTCGCAACTGCGTCTCCTCCCAGAGCTTGCGGACAGCAACGCCATCTACGCTCTGGTCGAGACTCAGATCAACAGTGCCTCCCGGAGTCTCCCATTTTAGCGGGAACGAGTCCGACGGGGTTTGAGTAGAAGGGTTCCATTCACGGTTCCTGTCAAGGGATTCGACCTCGAGGGGAAGACGAGTGCTCCGCTGATGATGTTGTGGATATGCGGCCGCTTCGCAAGGAATGCTGCCGGAGATATGAGGAAGTCCGAGACATTGGGGGAGTTGTGAATGAGAATTGGTAGACAAATTCGGCTGTGGAGGTTGGGATTTGTTGCGTGTTACTGATTTCGCAGCTCGGCATCAGGAGTCACCGAAGGCTCTGCACCATCGTGAGCTATTTGCGCATGCGGCATATGTTCTTCGTGGAGTCACTAAATTTATCTCACCTGGACTACTATGGGTGGCTCTCAGTAATGCGATTAAAGGTAAAACCGACTCCCGCAGACATCGCCAGACTACTCCGTGTAGTGACTTTTCCCACGCCACGACATTATCATCATGTTAGACACGAGCGGGAGTTTTGGTCCAGAGAAGTCATCTTCGCGAAAAACAGGCGTTTTTGCACATCAGTTCGCCGAATTATAATAGAAAAAAAGGAAGCGTGAGTGCCATGCCAACACCAAAATCGCACATTCTGAAGGAATACCCGGCCGGATAAAAGCGCCATGCAATCATGCGGCACATCCGCCGTTGAACCGCGTGTTGAACCAACACAACATTTCTAGCAGTCTCCCTAGAATATGACCTGACAACATACCGCGCCCCCCCTGCTTCAGCAGTCCAGACTTCAGCCTCATTAGCCGACCCAGCTTTACAACACAGGATCACAACCTCCTTGTCGAACTGCGCGGCATGGCACAGCAGAGTGTTCCGAACGGCCAGCGTCGCAACGTACCCGCCGTCCAAAATTGAAAAGTCGAAAAAAATTATCCACATCCTTCCCGCCGCTGGGTTTTCGGGCCGTCAAAAATCATGCGCATGGCGTGAAATCCGGGGTACGGCCAATGCGCGGGGGACAGGGGGCCGGGATGGTGGGGCATCTCATCCGGAGTCGCGCCGGGAAGCTGGGTTGGTTCATGGCTGACCTGACTTTTTGAAAGAGGAGCCATGAGGTCAGGGACTGAAAGCTATTCATTGATCAGGGAATGGAGATCTTGATTTGCCATTGACTAGGGCGTTTTCTGAAAGGAAAAAACAGGAGGGGAGGAGAACGCTGAAGTCATCATCTGCTACCATATTCGAGCCAGCGTACCGCCACAACTCTGAACGAATCCGGTTTCCCTCCCGCAACACCATGCTCACGGCGACAACCGTCCGGGGATGAGATGCGGGGAGACCAAGAAAGGCTCCTCCCATCCATCCCATCCTGTCAATTCGTGCCATTCCGCTCCCCTCCATCGTTTAGCATCCAATGCTATTCAACCGGTCAAATCCGCACAGATGCCGTGGGCCACGTGTCTCTCTACGCCATTAATGCGCCCTCAACTCGCCCTTCTCGGGACGTTGTTCCTGGGGCCAGGCCGAAGAAGTAAGGATTTGACAGCGCAAAAGCAAGGTCTCGATGCACGCCATCGGCACTCAGTAGAAGGGCGAAGGTCCGAATTGGGTCTTTTGGACAGAGAACCTTGGAATATTGCTCGGGTACCTATTATCCGTATGCGCGCCCCCAGAAACCCTGCATGCTGCAGCAGCAGCGGCAGCAGGCTGCGGTCCTATCGTCGCGTGTGCCGGCCGTCCACGAGGCCATGTGGGCATCGGCAAGAAACTAAAGCAGGAAAACGACACGCCATGCAACCCAAGCTGGGACGAGGTCTTCATTTCGTCAGGGCGCCTGGAGCTGCCTCACAGCGGAATCGGGGGTGTGGTAAGGTATATAGATAGAGACAGATAGCCAGCCGCCAACCTCCGATCCAACATCTGAGTCCATCTCGATGGATGCTGGCTGTCTACTGGACTGACTGCAGCGTCGTTCAGTATCATTTTTCCAAGCCATTCATCTTCAGGTTTCAGTTGCATTAACGAAGACTCTGCAGGTATATACCAACACTGTCCAACAGACAACCACCAACGGCGTCTAGCTACCGGAGCAAGAGGAAGATCAAAGCTTGCTTTAGACCGAGTATTCCCGGGTTTCCTCAACCGTCACATCGGAGTTAAGCATAAGCAATAAGTATATCTGAAAGCTACCTATTCGCCTCTTCCATTGGTTTATGGAGATAGAGGGATAAAGAGAGTGAGAGAAAGAAGGAAAGAGAAGAAGATGAAGAAGAAGGAGCGATGGAAAGTGCCACTCAACGCCTCCTCGCCGGGCAGCCGCCACCACCACCACCACCACCACCACCACCGACAAGCAGCTGCCCGCGTTGTCTCGCAGCTCCCCGTGCGGCGGTGCGCCTGTCACAGACACTGACACTGACATTGTCATTGACACCGGCATCGACGCCATCAATTCTACATCTCCGCCACCACCAGATCGGACGGAAACATTCGTGCGCGCCAGAGTCAAGTTTGATCGGAAATCCATCGATTCACCAGTTGCGCTGCGAGTCTCCATTGGGAACGCATCGGCCTCCTACCTACTCTCAAGTCGGCAGGTAGTTTCCACCATGGACCCTGCAAGGGCGTCGCCGCTGCAGACCGCATCCACGGAGTCGAACCCCGAGCAGCCGGGCATGCGATGTCTCGGACACCGACATCGCTGAAGAAAAACGACTCCCCACGACAGGGCGGCGCCACCAGGTCGGCTTGAAGAACTGGCGCTGCGGCTAGTTTACACTGATGGGCCATCGACTCCAACCGCCATTTCGGTACTTTGGAGTGATATCTGGGCCGAATCAGGGTCACCATCAAGAGAACGGGAAGCTCTTTCGCTTGTCACCCTTGTCGTCTCTTTTGGCCTAGCATTCGATTAGATGAGTCGTCACCGACCTGCGGCAGCGATCCCAATAACAAGCAGGCGAGATACCAACATCGATTGCTATTACTTGTACGGCCTCGGAGAGGTGCCGACCGCATTAGGTATTGGTCAACATCCTGACATCTCAGGATTGACGCAAACAACCTTCGTCATCTTTCTTCGACTTTGCGTTGTTTTCCGCTCCTTCGGCGGATCACCTGCACTGCACTGTCGATCCGCGGAACCCGCCGTCACAGGCGCTCGTTATGCTATCGGCACGAAAAGATACACGACAAAGCAACCAAACCGCGAAGGGAAGGTCCCCACGCCAGAACGTATCTCAACGGGACGTGATTACCTCGCAAGAGCACGGGATCCTGTGCCGCAGATAGACCTGAGTAAGGAATAACACGATCGACGGCCATACTTTTTCTCACCAAGACTGCGGCACACGACAGCACCCTGGCACATGAAAAGGGCGGACAGCAGACCTGGGTTTTGCATCACGTAGGATTCACTCTTCGTACGTAACGCAACGCCTGCGTACTCCCCAGACCGCCGACAAGAGGCCGTGGCCGAGCCTGTGGGCGAAATTTGATTCATCCATTCCCTCGGTACCATTCGTCTGCGGGAACCGAGGCGAGGCGAGACGAGGCGAAGGGAAGGTACAAGGGACAGGCATCGCAGCGGAAGGGGCCAGGTCTGTCCGAGAGGTGAGGCCAGGCAGAGTTGGCGCCTGAACTCTTACTTAGACTGCGTATTGGCGTCATATCCGTCAGTCTCTCAGCTTCTTGTCTCCATCCGCTCTCGCCGCTTGGCCACTGAACGAACCTACGGCCGTGACGACGAGAGACAAACGTCTCATCGGCGCGCAAGCAAACACGACTCCAGTCTTCTTCAGCCTGTCCGGATTCCCACTTTGCAAGCTTGCACGGGCGAACGAGTGCACCTGCCGGGACCCGTCAGTTACCCGTCATTCCATAAACCCCGGCTGAATCTCCACCGGGGAACGACCGCCCGACATCCCGCCGTCTCAAGATTTCAGAAAGGTCCTCGTCCAGGTTCTAGAAGGACGGGGCCCGCTCCGCGACCCTCGTCTTGACTCTTTCTGTAGCGTCTGCAAAGTACCGGTACCACCTTCAACGCTCTCCGCGATTAGGTGACGCGAGGCATTACGGATACAAGATACTCACCTGGTTGGACGACTGACTAATGTCAAGCCAAAGCGAGACAAGAGAGAAAACCACCAGTCGGCGCTGCTGCAGCCAGTTTGTTGCGAATCAACGGCCCGATCCACTCGAGGCGCGCAAAAAGCAAAAAAGAGGGATCAACACAAAACACGTTGTCGTCGAATGAGCGGCCAGGGTGTTGTTGGTGTCACTAGTCACTACCCCCGCCTTCGGTGAGCGCTGGCGGAAGCATCAGCTTGCTCAGCGACCCATGCCGCAAATTGAGCGATTGATTGCCTCTGTGCCTCGTTTTACCAGGGGGCCTCCTGGTACGCGGGCTTTACGCTTACCGTTTGTCTGCAGAGCAGAATTTTCCGCTTGCAGACGTTGCCAATTCCTTTCGATTCCTGGCACCCCGAGCCGTCTTGCCACAGCAGGGGCGACAGACACTGACTTCACAACCACTGACTTTGGAATCTTGTCTGACTAATGGACTGCGGGCTTGCAGTTGTCAGAGAATCCTGTTGGATTTGGTTTATCCGTCATCGAACTACGTCGGGGAGCTACGACACGGCATAGAACCGGCAGTTTGAGATAGAGACACCTGGACAAAAGAAGGACAGGGACAGGAGTCAGACTAAAGTGCCCCGCGGACAAAGAGCCAAGAGGGGGAAGAAAGACGATTGGAGTGGATTTCTTGACGAGGAGCAAGGGATGGCGGCACCGGGCGTCCCGACGAGCTGGATCGGGGGCTGAGCGAGGCGTTTCTTGGGGTTGTTTCTTTGGTGTCTCGCAGCCACCATTGTGAGTTTGACTTTTGTGGTTTTGAAGAAGACGTGGACGACAATCTATAATCAACCGGAGAAACACGATCCAAGGAAACCATCGACGCCATCGTGAAGTATTGGCGAGCGGCGCAACGACTTGCGATTTAGGACACCGATCTCTTCGCAGCGCTGCCGGTGTTAGTGGGCCTGTCACCAGGAACTAACTGGTGTCCGGCTGTCGGCCGGCGTTGAGTTGGGAGCTTTGACGACACAGCGGCGACACCAGTGACAAGAGCAACAACAAACAAACGATCGGTGGAGGAGGACCAAACACCTCGCCGTCATCACGCTGAGTATGAGTTTTGGCGAAACAGGCTAGTGCGCCGTCCCCTACTTGGCACGGAGCACACCTACGACATCTGGCTGTCATTGTTCAGTCGTCGCCGGTTCTCTATACGTACTCCGACGTGGATGGCCTTGTCGAGGCAAACACACTAGTTGGACAGGACCGGGCTGCAGGACGACACAAACATCTTGACACGGGCCAATTGCAAGCCGGGGAAAAGGAGCTGCGCCGCGGGATCTCGAATTGCGGACTGCAGTGGGCATCTTGCAACGGGCAGCAACTTCCAGCAAGCAGTGGCACCCGAGCCGTACCCGTCCGTACCTTTACCGTCCAAACGGATTTCCCCTAGGCCTGCCGACGGCCGCAGCTCAGGTCCAGTCTTCTGAGACCAGGGCAGAAGGTGACCCGAGGCCTCTGCAAGGTACAACCCTTCCATACGAACGAACCTCTGGTGGGGGGCTTGACCTGCGTTAGCACCTGCCGGTCAGAGGTACCTCTTGTCGGCCTCTCTGCATCACCTGGCCAAAGTGCAGCATTAACAACATCAGATTGCTGCGTACAGACCAGACACAGAATCGCGCTTTTTTTATGTTTTCTCTTTCAGCCAGGGAGGCAGTGTTTCCCATCCTCTTCCGAACACCAACACCCCGTCTTCTGCCCATCCGTACCTTACAGTATCCTACCTGACCAACTTTCTTCACCTTCCACCCGCCCGCTTTGTCTTGCCCTGCCTTAGGTCGCGGCGTTGCGGATTGCGCTTCTGCACGATCAGTACGTACCTCGTCTTGCTGCGGTTGGCCTTGGGCGTGGTCAGGCGAAAGTACCTCACCTCGCTGTTACCGTACTCTCTGGTGGACGGGCATGCTAAATTAAAAAAACAAATCCCCCCTTTCCCCCCTTCCCCTCCCATTTTCCTCCCCCCTTCTAATCCCCCCCCCGGTTTCTCCTCTCCAACGGCACGCCCCTCCCCTCCCCCCTGATCATCACCTACAACCTAGGCTCTCCCGCCGAGAAGAGCAGGCAAACAAGGTCGCAGCGACAATTGCACCGCGCTCCTCCACCACAAGAACCACCATAGCAATCGAATCGAGCCCCCGTCCACTCGTACTGGAGCTCCCTTTTTTTTTTCCCCCTCCCTGGCTCTCGAGTTGGGTCGCGCTGTCTTCCTCCCGGTCCCAGAAAGGCCAGGGCAGAGAAGTCCCAAGACTCGAGACCCAAGTCAAGTCCCGAGTCCCAAATCCGCAGAGAGGGACTTGGGGACCCAACCGACGGGACCCAAGAGACACACAAACTGGAAGGGGTCGCGGACGCAGACGGGGGACCCAATAGCCCCAGAAAACAGAAACAGATTCTGCAAACATGTCCCAATACATGTACACCACTCTCGCCCCTTTGCCTCCCATCTTTTCTCACCTCGAGTCGGCGAGGGCAAATGCGAAGCCCAAATCCTCACAAACTCCCGCAACTTCAACTTCTACTTCGGAGGGCACAAAAACCGCAGCATCCGCACCTCCGAAAACCACCTCTGTCTCGGCGCCGACAACTCCCACTGTCGCTTCTACACCCCCCATTTCAAAGGCGAATCCCGCAGACTCGTCCCGCCTGCCGCCCACGAATTGGTCGAAACACCACTACCACCAACACCACCCCTCCACCCGCCTGCAACACACCCGCACCTCCTCTTCGTCATCCGCCTCGCGCTCCTCCCACGAGACATCGACAACACCTAGCTCGACCACCCTCTCGATCTCGCAGACCGCGTCCCCCACCGACTCGCGCCCGCCCGTTTCTCCGCCGTCGCCGAAGAAATACAAGCACAAGCACCACCACTTGTTGCAGGAGACACGCGTCGCCGGCGACCAGGGCCACGGCCAGATCCCCCGCTCCCGAGCGCCGGCGCGACTTCGCAAGGAAAGCGGCAGCCTCAGTTCATACGCGAAGCTGGCTCTTCAACCGCCGCCTACCCCCCGCATTGGATTGACGCCTTCGGAGCTGAAACATGTCGCCATGCTCGACATGGACATCTCGGGTCGTCACCTGACTGCCACCAAGGCCGCAGGCACTCTCCCCTTCTCCCGCACCGACAGCTTGTCCTCGGCCGCGCCCTCGACAGCTTCGATCTCGGCCCGCACAATGACCTCCTCTGACCCCACTTCATCATTCGACGCTAACCGTCCATTCGTACTGAAGAACGGCCGCACCTATCTCTCGGACAATTCCCTCGCCTACCCTCTTCCGGTCGACCTCGCTGAGATACATCGCCAATCCTTGCGCACGTTAATGTTGATTCAAGTCTTCGGATCACCGTTGTGCTCACAAGCCAACGCTGTCAAACCGCCAAGTCGCATTCTCGAGGTCGCATGTGGCTCGGGTTTCTGGAGCCAAATGTGCCATCGCCACTTCAAGAGCAAGGGCCACACCGACACCGAGTACACGGGCATGGACATTGGCCCCATGGGCGCAACCGCCGGCGATGTGGATCGCGACATGAAGTGGCGCTTCGTCCAGCACGACTTGCGCCAGTGCCCATGGCCCTTCGCCGACGGCGAATTTGATCTGGTAATGGTGAAGGATCTCAGCCTCGTTGTCACGAGTCCACACTCGATTCAAGCCACCATCGAGGAGTACCTGCGCATTCTGCGCCCTGGCGGTGTTCTCGAATTCTGGGACAGCGACCACCAGATCCGCATGCTCCGACCCCACGCAGCGCCACTATCTCAAGACAGCGAGGAGGGCGCCGCCGCCGCGGCGCTTGGCGCTTACCCTATTTCGTCCAAGACACCTCTCAGTGCGCCTTTGAACAACTTTCTAGTCGAGTACAACAGTTGGGTCCACCGCGCCCTGGAAGCCCGCAACCTCAGCCCCGTGCCCTGCACCCTCGTCGGCCCCGCGCTTGTGCAGGAATTCGAGAACGTCAAGGACGTCCACTCCCGCCGCATGGCGATCCCTCTTTCGGAAGTTCGCTGGGAGCGTGAGGGCGTTGGCGGTGTCGTCACCAAGGATGGCAAGTCGTACATCGAGACGGGCAAGGGCAAGTCCAAGTCGGACGCGCAGAGAAAGACACTCACGCCCGCGCAGGCGGCCCTGCGCCGCACGGCCCTGATGACCGTCGTCCAACAGATCCAGAGCCTGGAGCCCATCCTGCGCGAGACCTCAGGGAAGAGCCAGGACGAGTGGGACGGCTGGCTCGGCAAGATGATGAACGACTTGACCAAGGAGAACGGGACGAGTTGGGGAGAGTGCTTGGAGGTTGGCGCCTGGTGGGCTACAAGAAGGTAGCCGGCGATGAGAGTCTTCACGACTTGGATGAATCGGAGTTTTGCATTACTGTTGGGGCTATCTCGAGGGTCTTTTCTGTTCCCATATTCTCCCACCTGATCCCACCAGAGGCGCCTTACGCCCCGGGAACGTACCGCTTCCTCAGCGTTCGGTATCGTTTGAGGTAGTACCTGCGAGGTCCATCAGCGATTCAATCCAGTAGCAACATGAAACAGAAGGGACAGAAGATGAAAGGAAACAGAAGAGAGGAAAGGAGGCAGGGCATAGAAAAAGGTTGATGTTCAAGTTCAACATCGAGATACCCCATCATCATCATCTATCTACATCACATTACTATCAAATATTACATACTCCATCTACCAAGCATACTAAACCGCACATGCGAAACGTTGAGTGGGAGAGAATTCATGATGCGTGCAACTGGCAATAGATCGAGTGATGTGACGCGATGAACGGAATGGCCCTGTTGCGTAAGGATGAATCGGGCAACAGTGTCTGCACCCTCAATTCGTATGTTCAACAGCCTTTCCTCTATTGCCATCCAGAAGTTGAATCAATGGCGAGGAACGGATGTTTACAGGCGTTGTTCCACAACCAGAAGTACATCTGATATCAAAGGGAAAGCGACTGTAGCTGTACTTACAATGCTTCTATTTCTGTGAACGTCATTAGCGTTTCTCGTTTGTTTGCAATGGCATGATGGTTATGAGATAAACAGATGAATAACAGACTGTCGTTCTTGCACACGTTCCGATGCTACTGGCTTGACTGGAAACGGATGGCAACAAAGGTATTCTGAAGACTTTGACAACTGAGCAAAACATCCCATCGACGACGAGCATGTAGATAGGGGAATATGCGTTGCAGATTGGGCCTTTTCTTTTTATGTGAAAAGGATGACAACGAGACTTTTCCGGTGGCGGTAGTGGTTGGTGCTTTTTCTTAAGCAGCAGGCTTTATATGTTCATGCTCAACAAGTGAATGGGCCACCGAACTTTCTGCCATCGACGAGCGGGATGGAAGTAGTAGCGATATCGAGGCCTGGCCGACTTCCAATTTTGGCAGCGAATAATTGTTGCTCGCGATGAAACGAAGATGTGTCGCGTTCGTAGGCAGACAAGACCATGAGTGGAGAAATTCCACCGTCTGTACGAGGAGACGATTCGTGACGACTGAGACGGGACAGGGAGGGGGGTTTCTCGGGCATTGGTTACAATAGTACTGACGCTCGATGATTGAGCTTCGAGGCAATGACACATTCACCCTCGCGCCCTGGGATAGAGATGTGGCACTCTGCTCCCCCGCCAAATCCCCCCCTTTTTTTTGTCGGATTTGACGCCGGCCTGAAGTCTGCGCCCAGGTCTTGCATCTTCTCACATCAAGCCAGGCCGTGTCTCCGGAGTCTCGGGGCTGGACGCGTGTTGAAGAAATATGAGGCTTATTCAAACGACTACACATCTGGATCTGTGAATCGACAGGACGCATCTGAGAGCTGCATGCCGCCGGCCTTCCGGGTACGTCTAGTATCTGAGGATAGGATATAAGACCCTTCTGCAAGATGAAAGCACCAAAGGCATATTACTTCGTCTTACTGGGCAGAACGATGCGGATCTAGGGATGGCCGACTGAGCTCATGAGAAATACAGGGCAAGAAAACAGGGGTGGATTGGTAATAAAATGCACTCCAACGGGCACAGAATACGCCGCCAGCTCGGCGTCGCGACCCCGATGACCCATTGCTGAAAGCATGTCGCCAACTATGCGAAAGGTGTAGAGTTACCACAACCTGTGGGAGTTGAAGCCGCACTCGGCCCTGGGTGAGGTGAAGGACACCCACGATAGGTGATATGTGACAAGGTTGGGTCATCGCCAGGCCTCAGAGCTGTCCGAGATCTACGTTCTAGCAACCGATGTGTCCCCGTCCTAATGCAGGAATGGAATTCACAGGTAACAAGCAAAAGAGTCCGGAAATCAACAGACGAGACTGGCACTACCGCAAGAAGCCGCTGAAGATACCAGTGATGAGGGAAAAAAAAATTGAAGCACCGAAGTTGGGGCAAGCAAAGAAGGAAACTTGACTCACCCTTTTTGACATATTCGGCCCTCTCAATGCCCCTCCGAATCGCCTCCTCGTCTCGAAGCCCCGCATTCGCGCTAAAGGCCCGGTGAAGGCGAGGGCGAAAGTACTCGTACCCAAGAGGGTATTCTCGCCCGAGATATAGCAGTTCTGCAGAAGATGTTAGTGGTGTTCGATTGCGAGACTTTAACCCGAGTGGCGAAGTGGTGAACATGGGTCTCGAGTGCGCCCAAGGTCACCGGTAGCGGACAATGGCACCCCTAGATGCCTTGGTGGTTGACCAACAACAGATGTAATCGAAAGCCAGATGGCATTTTGATGCCTCTCGTGTGCCATGGAAGAGGTCGAACGTATTCAATGAGAGCAAGTGTCAATTGCCGACTAGTTGTAAGTCGTGGACCAAAGCTCGGATACAGACGACGACGCCCACTTCTGGAGAAATAAAGGTCTTTAAACACACCTTTGTAAATTGCAATGACCTGTCTTTTCAGCTCGTTGTTGATACCGCTCATCTTGGGACCCCGGGTATATGAGAG
The DNA here is from genome assembly GCA_026260285.1 of Colletotrichum sansevieriae. NCBI lineage: Eukaryota > Fungi > Ascomycota > Sordariomycetes > Glomerellales > Glomerellaceae > Colletotrichum > Colletotrichum sansevieriae. The sequence continues at coordinate 92,566 of JAOQIF010000218.1, read as the reverse complement.
AGACTAGAGCGTTGTTGTAGCTGGTCTCACGGATGCAAGTTGCTGTCCTCGTTGGATGGTAGTGTCGAAAGCGCCGGGGTGGCTCGACGAGGTCGGAAGCATGGCGAATGATGCAACAACACCTAGGTCCCACAACGCCACCTGATATGTAGCTTTGATTGGCCAGAGCTTCGAAACTGAGCTTCCTCCTTATCTTATCAGTCGCCAAACAAGTCACTGCACTTCTCAAACGTCCGCTCAGCTTGAATTCAGCCTCGCAAACTCCCATCGCCAACTGCCGACCGACGAACGTACAGCAGATCGATCAACGACCGCGGCCGGCTACCAGAATGAACGCCACCGGGGCGCTTCGCCCCGTCGTGCGCCGTAGTCCATGGCGATGTCCGCACCAAACAACCACTGCCCTCCCCGGCATCGCGCAATCGCATCCGCGGTTTTTCAGGATAACGTCCGCCTCTCGCCCGAGTATGTTGCGAGATTTGGCTGCGAACGGTCAGACAAAAATGGCACTGCAGGCAAGTTTCGCGACTGGAAACGGGCCGGATGAAGGAGACATTGTGAAGGACGAGCCGGAAGGTCTATCGGCCGCAGCTCTTTTCCACCGTTCCCTGCGCAAGCCACCAGTGCAGCAGAAATTTGAATATGACGCCGACTTGAACGATGACCTGGACGACCCGTCGGCCGAAACACGCTTCCGCCGTTCCCTGCGACAGGCACCGATGAAGCCGAAATACGAATATGCCTCTGACTTCCTCAAACGCATCGGAAAGGTCCTGACGTTCGGCTGCAACGCCGAGCAGACAGTCGAGGCGGCGCACCTCGCCCGAACCGTCGCCCAGGACTGGCCGACTGTGCAAATGAGCCGGGGCAATGCCATTGTCGAACCCGGATTCGTGCACCACGACCGAATAGATCGGACTTCGAAGACTTCCGACTGGGAATATGGAAGCGAATCCTGGGGTGTAAGTTCGTTCGTGTGGGCCATATCAACGGAGCGCCTTTCGCTGAACATAGGACGGCCATGCTAGGTGATACCGCGACCATTCCCTATACCAGTAATGGCAGAGAAGGCCGCTGTAAAGTTCCTCGAGTACGCCTCTTATTCGGCGAGGGATGATGCCAAAGAAAAATGGCAAAGGCTCCGAAAGAGCGCCCTGAAAAGCAGCAAACTGGATATCCACGCTGGTATATCCAAGCTTCCCCACCCACCTATCATAATTCGGAGCGTCACCTGGCCTGTAGTTGCAAAGCAAGTAGGTACTCCCCGATCCGACTGCGGCCCGTCTTCTCCTTGCTAAGACGTTGTGTAGAGATTCGTCCGCGCGGTACAGAACGTCTCGGCCTTCACCCGTCTTGAGAAGTTTGAAGAACTGGACGGCCGTATCAGGTTCGTCCTTAGGGTGTCTATATGGTCACACAGGACCTTCTCACTGCTGGCAGAGGCACAAGTCAAGATGGTGTGTACGTCATACGGTGATCCGAAATGGTTCCTGAGGGAGATGGAACGACTCCTCAATCATGAGTCCCCTGATGTCAAACTAATTTTCGAGTCGATGCGTACGACCCTATACCGGCTGGAGAGGGAAACATGGAAACGAGTCGATGCAGTGGAGGACTTTGGCAGTGCCGCACCTGCGAACCAATAGACGGGGTGTCGACAACGGCCCCAAAGAAGCTTAACGGCCTGGTAGGCACCGTCCTGGTGCTGAATGGCATGGCATGTCCAGCTCGATGGCCAGCAAAGTCTCCAGCACAGTTGCCCTCGAGCAAGAAATGGCGGGCATTGAACTGCTTGACCCATGCCGCCGATATCACAACACGGTCAAGATGGACGTAGGATGGATAGACTGTTGTCGAATCAGAAGAGAATAAGCTGAAAGATGAAAACGACCTCGCAAGGGGTCCGCCAGCCTCCGAGGCTAGGACGACGACTCGATGGCCAAAGAAAGAAATGAGGCTCTTCACCACAGACACGACTCATGACCGAACCTCGATTTGAACAGCTTCGTTCGCGCCAATCAGGAGGAACTGTAAGCATTGTAAGATGCCGAATCGCATCTAAGGGCGTATCATAGGTAGCTGGGTTGATTGATGACCAGGGCGCAGGAACTCGAACTGTTCTGTTCATTATGCCAACCGACGAGTCAGAACTTGGACTATCGGTTGAGTGAGCCCTGACGCCGCATAGTGAAACTGCACGGCAGTCGAAAGCACGCCACTTTCCCAGCGTCAGGTTTGTGATAACTGATTTCTGGCGGTACGCTGCGATATGGTCTACGAGCATTGTTGCTATTATGTGATTGGTGACGCATGATTGGTACGGATGAAAACCTCACGAGGCGCGATGTGGATTGTGCAAGGAACCCAATTCCTCAATCGGATGGGCTTGACCCCATCATCCGTTGGTCGCGGGCCGGATCCAGTTCGGTGGGACTAAGTCAACGAGAATAGCAGCGAAAAGTCTTTCGAAAAATTCTGCTTTGCTCGGTCCAAAGAAAAAAAAAAAAAAAAAAAAGGAGGAAAAATAAGTCTTCTCGGCCATGGTCCATGACGATTCGGCCTCGAGCCCACATCCGCTGCTGCAAAATTCAAATTGGCTCCGAGGGGCAGAAAGCCCACCATGGGATCCGCATCGCACAGAACCGCCCTGGAACGATTACGTTTTGTCGCCTGACGTATTCCTCCACCGACCTGACTGCACCGAGCTCGAGGGGTAGCTTTACCGCAGAACATGTAACCAGACCGCCTTCGAAATCCGGCGTCACAGTGCGAAGGCATGCATCGAGGGGCTGCTCAACCCCGCTACGCAGCCGCAGAAATATAACGGTCTGCAGGGGCACCAATCGCGACCCGACATTACCGTGCGCAGACTGCCCTGAGGAGGGGAACAGGACCTTCGAGTTGCATGAGAGGCGTGCTTTACTGCGAGAAGTTCCTCGGTCCTGCTGAAGCTGGTTGCGAGTGGCTGATGATTGGACACAACCGTACTTTTGTGTCAACAATCGATAGCTCGATAGTTCGTGGCAGAGGAGTTGGTGTCATCGTATCTTGCCCGTCTGCTCGTCAGTAACCTTAACGATCTTAGAGCCTGGTCGGTGAGGCGTGACACTGACTCTTCCCAGTGATTCTCATCGATGGCACGAATCAGATATTGCGATTGCAAATTGCTCCCCACGGCATCCCGAGTCAGCAGCCCACAGGGCGTGGATGAGCGGCTGTGACATGGAATGCAATCTGGCAGCAGGATGCCGCGCTGGGAACGGTCAAATGCCGACAGGCGGGGATAATCTGCGTCGAGCTCTCCTAATCTTTTAGACTGTTCCCTCCTTTTTGCTACCACCACGCGCTGTACACAGTACAACATGCTAATCGGAGGTTAATCAGCCAAACAAGTGGATATGGCGGCAATAAACATGGTGCTGGCTCACTGGAGTCGAGCCACAGCGTGCGGTACGCATCTTTTCGATCCATACTTGAACACCCCGAGTCTTTCCAGAAATGGGTTATTATGTTTCGAATCAAAGGGTCTTAACGCCACTGGGGGGGATCCGACAAAAGACAAGGAAAGCCGATTTTGGCATAACGGGGCCTGCGACGAGTCGAAAACAGCTTTGCGGATCCAGGCATCAGCGCAGTTGGTAGTTCGTAGGCAATTGCAAGGCTCTCCTCATACCCGCCATTTGACGTGTCGTGATCCCGTGGGATGACTCTGCACCGGTGGGTGCTGCGGCAATGGACGTACGAAAGTGAATGCATGCGGCATTCCTCTCCTGGTTCATGATCGACAAATAAAGTTAGGTTCCAAAGCCTATCGTGATCCGTGATAGGATGAGCAGTATGGTCGAGAAGCATTGGCTGCAGCAGCGGCATTGCGTCGTGGGTGTGATGGTGCGTTGTCAACCACGAGAACGAGCGTGCATTGGCAATGGCCTTGCGCATTCGAGTCTCAGTCGTCTGCTCGTCGCATTTGATGTCAGGTCCACCGACAATGTTCCCGTTCGGTCCAACCACTTTACGTCTCGATTGGCATGGTGGACATGCCATGACTTGCCATCCCGCCAGCAGTGCCTGTGGCCTTAGAATTGGGAACTGGATAATGGCGTTTGGTTGCACTCTGTGAAAAGGCCGGGCTAACACAGTTGTGGGCGAGGCGCTAGTGGGCATGCCGTCGCCGCCATACACATCATTCTTTCCACCGTGCGAGGGGACTCAAGAGGTCCAGGCACCCGTTTGCCAGGCTTCTGAATGTTTTGGTTTTGTCCCACGCTCGTGCGTTACTACTGACCGCTGGCGTTTGACGCGTCCCCGGTGTTCGGAGTGAAGATGTAAGTCTTGGGACGACGAGCCACCGAGCACCGGAGGCAGATGCGGTATCAATGTGCAGATACAGTACAGCTACTACCTTAGGCCACGAAGATAGCTGAAAGGAGCAGCCCGAAGGGTGGCATTTAAGGCATTTCGACGGAGAAGCTGCTGGCGGTGCATGTGGTGTGGAGCTTGCATTGCTGGTCATCGTCCAGCGGCTGGGGAAGTAAACGGCAGGTGCTGTGCAGCAATTCACCGCAACAGACACGACCGAGGCGGACAGGCGATAGCTGTATACCGCGTGTCCTCGTGCCTTCTTTTTCCTTTTCCTGATAAGAAATTTTGGATGGCGCGGGGGCTGCGATAGGCAGATGAAGGCGGGGATAGCCCAGTCCCAAGTCGACAAGGAGGTGCGGTGATCTGGGAGAGTCGGGCTAATGTTGGCTCGACAAGTGCAATGACGACGGCGGACCAGGCTACTGCTAGATACGGCACACGAAAAAAAATGGACGGTGTTTTCGCTTTTGATGTGCGGTGCGGGAAAACGCGTCATCGAGCCTTGAAGTTGGGGCGGATATGTCCTGCTGATGGCCTTGGTTGCTTGGTTGACCGCCTTGGTGGCCTTGGAAATTCGTCCTGGTTATCCTTGGTAGAGGAGCGCTCGACACCAGCTGGCTAATATACGTCGGTATTACCCTGAACAGAGGAGTAGGAAGCCAGGGTCATGGCGACAGAGCTGACTCGGGCGTACTATTACTGTGCGCAGCCGTGGTTCGGGGAAGTAGACCGATATGCCGGGAGCTTGACTTGAACGATAGCATAGTTGGAGGCAGTGCCGTCTTCTTCTTTGGCGGTGGACAGGGTCATCATGCGAGCAACGAGCAACGATGATGGATTCTGCGGAGGAATAACGGCATGGATGGGCGAAGGAAGTTGATCGTGAACAAGATGAAGAAGAGACGACGGGGCCGAACTAGGGACGAAAGTGGGAAGAGACCATCGACAGGGGTATCCTGCGTATGGTTTGGTGGTTGGCAGGACAGGGAATAGTAGAAAAGGAAGGTAGACCTACTAGGCACAGTAGGGACAAGAAGAAACAAAATACGGAAAGGATGAATGGTTGTTAGAGTTGAAGTTGTGACGAAGTGTACATGTGAGGACGTAGTGGGCAGCGGGCAGCGGCAGCGGCAGCGACAGGCGCAGGGGCAGGCGGGAGCGAGGCAGGATGGAAGTTTCCTAATCTTGCATACCATGCCAACTTAAGGGCAGGAGCCTGTTGCTGTCGCGCCTCCCCGAGACTGAAATGTCACGACGGAACTGCTTTTCTAGGGAAAGAGCATCTCATTCGTCAGTGGCTCAGTTGAGCATTGCGTCTACCGATTACAAAGCTGATGCTTTGAAGAGCCGAATAGCAAATGATACTGGACAATTAATTACCTAGTCGTTTGAGGCACCTCGAGGCGCCTTACCTTACTCCAACAACCGCCAACTTACTATTTTCACCAGCTTGCCGCGCTCTAAAGCGAAATAAAGACCGTGTGCTGCTCTGTCTGCCCTACTGCAGGCGGGCCAAGGACGGATACCGATGCAGGATCACTTGCTTGCGTGTTTCCCGTTCCGTCTGGGTCCATTTTGTGCCAGGGCCTGGAGCAGATGATGCACGCAATGCGACGACCAGCATATCAGCATATCGAGCACGCCTACTTAGGTAGGTAGGTAAAGACTGCGCAGAGGAGCTGCTGGATGAGGTGCACTTCTCACAAAATACGGAACTCGAAATTAGTGGTTGATCTGCTGCCAAGTCAGCTCTGCTAGTGCTCAGCGCTTCTCTGAAGTGCAACCGCGTCCATCAACTACTGCCTATCAAACCATAATTAACCGCGTACAGAAGACGAGTACCTCATCGAGGTGTGCATCGTCCCGGTCTCTCCTGCATGGGCGTTGGCGGCAGCTTCGGTTGATGATACCCCTAGGTACAAGCATGTCAAACCTGGCTGCCCCTTAAGCTAGGCACAGTTTGGCCGAGTGCAATGTACCCCTCAGGTCCAGATCCGAGATCCTGATCCTGATTCTCATCGGGGAACAGAGCGGGTCTGCTGGAAACCATCTGAGCGAATGAGAGGCGATCATCGATGGCCAATTACAGCGTGCCCCCATAAGAAATCCACAATCTTCGGTCCACTCAGCGCAGCTTTTAGGAAAAAAAAAAAAAAGAAACAACGCACGGCGCAAGTACGTACTCTACGTTTCCCTCATCCAAGGGAAGACAGTGCGAAGAGCAGACTTACCGCACACCCCGTCATCCGTACCCTTTTCTAAATAAACTTGGAGCGAAGCGCTCCCACTCCCGAGACGGCCAAATTAAAAAACAAAATAAAAAAAAATTAAGGCCTTTTCTGCCACCGTCGATGACGCTTGATGCTGCGGACTGAACTGAACTGGACTGCTGAAAGGTATTCATAGTCCCATCAATTCATCAACTCAGCTCTCTTCAGCCGCAGCTTCCCTTCCCCGTCCTCCTCCCGGTTCTCGATCATATTCGTTTTTCGATTCCATTCGTCAGTTCCGCTCGGTTCTTATCCGAACTGACGCCGTTCTGCCGCACCGCCCAGCGTGGTCTTTCAGATCCCGCTAACATTTTCAACGCCATTTTTATTTCATTGTGAGGTCCACTGGTACCTTTTTTTTGGTACCACTCAGCCCACCTACCGCACCCTTTCACGCGTAACAACTCCCCAATCTTACTTACTCTTAACCTCCGCTTTGCCTGGCCTACCTACCTTTTACCACACACCACCACCAACCACAATCCTTCGCCCGTTCCCAGGCCGTTCCCAGGACCGAGAAAAATATCACCTAAATTCCACCACCACCGCCCTTTCGGTATCCCCTCAAACCTAAACCACCATAACTTGACGACGCATGAGGCCCCACGGAAACCGTCGGAAAATCTGCGGCTCTGCGCTCACCCTTGCGTCGAGTGCGTAGTTTCCCCTCCAGCCGCTGTTTCTCCCGGTCGCCCTCGAGACGGGACACGATATATCTCCAGCACCCAGACCAGTCCAAGTCGTGCTGCTGGCCCCCCCCCGACCTGCCTCTCCAGGCTCCCTGGTCGGTGGACAGCAGAATCAGGCGCTGCGCATGCCTCGTGCTTCAAGCTCTGCGAAGCGACAGCAAGGCGCCGCCAACCAGCGCGACACCAGGCACGAAAATGGTCTTGTAGGCCCCGCGAAGCGAGTATCCAACAAGAAGAGTCAGCCGAACCTCGATTCCTCCGCTACTGCCTCTGCCTCTGCCTCCAGCGCTCGTCCTCCCGAACAGAATGCAGCTGCCTCGGTTCTCTCATCGCCCCTGCCCAACGGCTCTTCCAACGGACACCCCAAGAACGCGACCGTCGCTGTTACACTTGACAACATGCCCCTCGAACACCGGAATGGCGACGCCGCTGCGAGGCGAGGCTCGCTAGGTGCCTGCTCCGAGACGTCCTCGTCCGACTCTCTTGCTTCAAACATGGGCAACGGCGCCGTCGACACTAATCATCGTCAGATCGACGTCAACGCAACCAAGAATGCCGACGTTCACCGCGATCCTGGCGGTCACATAGAGTTCGCCGCCACAGTCCTGAGAGCTCTCCCCTTGTACGACACCCTCGCCATCCTGATCCTTCTCATGCAGGTTCCCCCCGTCGCCCTCTCCGGTATCTACATGGTCTTTACGTTCCTTACCTTCGTCCCTCCCGTTACCACCAGCTCTGGAATGAACATCAATCTGGCCGAAATCTTCGACTACAACTCGACCATGCCCTCCCTCGTCACGGTGCTTTGCATGGATGTCTTCATCTTGCTTGTCTGGCTGTTCCTATGGCCACCTATGCAGCTTGCCATCCTCGACTTTGCGAAGCCCGTCATTGCCGCCACGCTCGGCGGTGGGTCGAACACGAGGGAGGGAGCGTCAAGAAGCGTTACGTCGTGCTTCCTGCTGGTCATAGGTTCCCATCTTCTCCGAGGTTCAAGATTCCACTGGTCTCGAGCGGCCAAATTTCTCCCCGCAAACTGGCGATTCTCTCCCGATTCCGACGACCCGCTAGAAACCTTCACCCGCGGTTTCGATAAGAGAGGGCCGCATGGGTGGATCAAGAGCGTCCTCGCCATACACATACTGACGCAGGGTATAGTTCGGTATATTAGAGAGTGGTATTTGAGAAGAGAAAAGGGGAGCGCATCGCCCCACAGCATAACGGATCCCGAGGCCGGCAAGTCGTACGCCACCGACACAGCGACCGAAAACGGATTTGCTACGCCCGACAGCGATGCGACTTTCCAGCAAAACGCAACAGTATCATCTACAAAAAAGAAGCGAAAACAAAGCACACAGGTGCGTCTACAGCAGCCGCTTTGGGCGGCACTGGCGAGCACCAAAATCGTAATGGTTAAGGAGTATGAGTTATCACACGCGACATCCGAGTCAGCCGGCTCCAACGCTACCGACATTCATAATCTGGGCAACGCTCCGTTCGACAGCCAAGCCGAACAGATTTGGATTTCATACATTGGTCACGATGAAGTATGCTTCAACACTAGCCATTTTCCCGATAGCCCGAGCGCCGGAGACGGGCACGTCAGCCGGCCGGTGGGTGTCGACACGTCGAAGCCTTTCTATGTGCGTGTCAACAATGCCTTTTGGCAGCCGACACGCATCTATCGTATCCAGGACGAGGCTCAAGATGAGCACCTGGGCCACCACCGGTGGTGCGGTGACATTTACGGGCTAAGACCGTTGTCCAAGTACGTTTGTGAATTCGTCGACAGCCACACGAACCGAGTTATCTTTTCCACGAGTATTCGAACCTCTTTTGCGCCGAACAAGGACCAGGAAGGGTCCATCAACCCGCCCGTGAGCAACCCCCAGTCCCTCCGCCCTGATTCGCCGGCGACGACGCTGAAGAGCACCATCAACGCCAACAACGAACGGCTGTCGGAGGAGAAGTCGAAGCTCAAGGCGCTGCGCAAGGAGTGGAAGAACAAGATTAGTTCGCTCAAGAAGGAAAACGAGAGGCTCGATAACATGATCCAGTCGGCGGGTGGCAACGATGACAAGCACAGACAGAAGATTATCCAGCAAGAAAATACCAAAGCCCAGTCTGAGAAGGAGATCGCCCAGCTTGAGGCAGTTCTCAGGGGGTTTGAGAAAGCACCAGAAGGACTATACGAGCGCAAGAAACAGACGGAGAAGGAATGGGCTGCCGAGAAGGCGATCTTTGATGCTGCGTCCAAGGAGTTCAAGGAACACAAGGCCAGCATTGCCAAGACGGTCAAGGCCAAGGAAGACGAGCAAGCTGGCATGCAGACTAAGCGGAATAAGATCGCAGCTAGAATCGCCAAGGTCGATAACGAGCTCGGTAGGATCACGGACGCCAACAATCGCGGGCTGGACGAGGCCGAGCGGAGACGTCAGGCGCGTGCCGCCTGGCAAGCGGACAGCTCAAAGATTGAGAACAACTTCATCGGAAGCATTGCCGACATCAAGGGTACGAACGCTCTTAAGCAGGAGCAGGTCAATTCTCTGCTAGGACAGCTTCAGTCGTTCCACGAGTACATGAACAGCGCCACCGCCGCGTCTATGCCCTTTGATATTCCCGAGCGTCATCCCGTTCAGCCTCAAGTCACGTCTGCGTATAACCCGGCCGCGCCGGCGTGGACCCCTTCCTCAGGCTCGGCAGCGCATTTCACGGTCCCGGCAGCCTCGACTTGGCCAACGGCAGCAACGACTGCGCCGGGGTCTACGCTGCCAGTGCCGGCGACCAGCGCGGCCGCCGTCTGGGGTTACCAGCCGCATCACAGCACGGTGTCTCTCAAGGCTAGAGGCCGCTCATCATCGATGCTTAGTGATGTTTCTGGCTTCACGCAGTCCAGCGACGGCGGCGACGAGTCTCTCTCACTCAACAACGCGCCGGCGCACGGGCACACGGTATACCGCACGCCGGTGACGTTTGCGTTCTCCAGAGACCAGCGTGACGGCGCGGGGTCCGGCGGAAGCAGCGTGCACAGCGGGAGCGGCAGCGGCCCCGGCAGCGGCCCCGGCAGCGGCCCTGGCAGCATGCGGGACCCGGCAAGTCCGATTTGAGTTGGTCCGAAGAGTCTGTTTGTTGTGTTTTAGGTAGTCCCGGCTTTCTCGGCCTGAGTATGGTATGCTGGAATATTCGTCAGTGTCGGCGCTTGCCCGGTTGTCTCGACCGAGAGCTGCGACCAACGGATGTCGGTATCGATTTCTCATGAATGAAAAGTTGTGCATTGTTTAGCATCAGATCTATTGTGATGTACTTGCGATGATGTCTCACGCGTCGCCGTCCACACACTCACTAAGAGATTTGAACTCAGGAACTTTCGAATGAGACGGTTGCGTCGTTGAAAGGAATCGAGGCATGTTCGGTCCAGTTGCCCCGAAGGAGCCGGGGTGCGGTCTGGGATAGATTAGGGTCTGTCCGTCTCAACTCATGGCTCGGCGTGGTCCCGGCAGTTGGACGGGCGCGCGGCTGGCATGCTTCTGTTTTAGTCGGCGTGCTGCATTGCATCTGTAAACCGATGGCCGGCGGCTTGGTGCTGGTGCGGTCGCTCCCACAACCCGTCCATCTCGTGTCGACGGCGAGCGGTAAACAAGGTTGGGAGGGCATTGCCGCGATGCTTACCTACCTGGCATGTGTAACGGCCAAACCCTGGCGCTGCCTGTTTGATCACGACTACCTCTATGATTGTGAGATGGTTCCCCGAGAGTGATTTCTCACGACGAAGTCATACCGTGTGGCTTTGCCGTGAGATGCGGTATCCATGTTCAAGATGACCAAAATCGGTGATTTCAGCCTCCACTTGGCGATGGGAGGGGATAACCGCCCGCAGCAAGACCGCCTGTTTGAGTCATCACCCGAGTCCGACTTCATAATTGCAGATTCGAAGTCGCTCTAGGTCCATAAGTTGCCATCGCAATCAATCTAGTTGAGGTCCTTCCGCCCTCACGTGCGATTGAAGAAGAGATTCCCGAGGTGCGTATGAGCGCCTGGGTGGGCTTCATGCGTCTCGCCCGCAAGTCTAAGCAAGTTTTTCTGTCCGCGAAAGAATTTAAAACGCAGCCCGACCAGGGCACGAATCCAATCACGATGGTGTTGAAGGGGGTCGAAATCACCAGGGAGCGGTGGTTGGGGGGTTCTGGTCAAAATGCATTCGTCTAAGCTGCTCGAATAATACAGCTTTTTGACTCACGATGAGCCGGGGGGGGGAAGGGGCTTTTTGCGTCCCACTGGCGTTCACATGCTCTGTAGAGGCATTATGACTGCGACTCCCATCGAGACGAACGAACGAGAAGACAGCAGCGCGGCAAGGGGTCAGGCCATGGTGTCGAAGGAGAGGGGTTGTGCTGCGGTAGCGTCGTTTCCTGGGCGGCTACGCGCATATGGACTGATTTCATGGGTGGTGGTGATTGGGTGGATGGGCTTGTGTGCGTGTGGTACTGTAAGTACTAAGCGGTGGTTGGTGTGGTGTTGTGGTTTTGTGTCTTATCCACCGAGGTTGTGTCTTGACAAGGCAAAAGTGCAGGATGCCATTGCATTACGGTAGAAAGCGCTGATTTGTCTGGGTGAGAGGACTCCAGCTTCAAGCACATGCATTTCGCCAATGGCAGAATTACCGCGGTGTTCTAGGTCCGCCCGTTCGCTTTTGCCTCACCATACCGCAGTTGTAGCTTGTTGTGATCATGCATTGATAGTGGTCCAGGCGGTTTCGGCTACGCGCAGGGAACAGGCAGAAAAACCTATGAGCGGCGCGGATGCCGGCGGTCCATGCACAAGAGGACGCCGGGCTGGGGGGCTTAGCACCGCCGGGAGGAACGAATGGGAGGCCCGGGACGGGGGGTAATCGAGCTGCGTACCTATAGGTTGGCAGCTTCCATTGCTTCCCTTGTTTTGGGAAGTACTTTTTGGGTGATGTTGATATGTGAAAGATACATTCGATGTGCTTGAGAGGAGGGGTTGACTAGGAACTTACCTGAGGTAGGCAGTTTAAAATGGTACACATGACGCCTTGTCGCCTCGTGGCACCGCGTTTTCGGTCTTTTCGTTGTCGTTTTGATGTTTGATGTTTGATGTTTGTGGTTTTCCTGTTCCTAATTCCTGGACATTTCACGACGAGGAATACCCTTTTCTGAGACCATCTCGTGCTCGCGCGGGAAACCGCATGGCTGAGCCTCGATAGCCTCTCGCGGCTGATCGACCTTTCTACCTCAACTTACAGCATTCATCCCGGGACCACTTCACATCTCAACTTATACCCAACGCTCGGGATCGGATCAGAGAGGCGAAAAGAGGAACGAACGGATTAGAAAGAAAAGGGCAGAGGCGCAGCGAAAACCTTAGCAGCAACTGTTTCTGCTGACGACATCGTTCTGGACGTTTTGGGCTTGTGCGTGTCTTTCTCTCAGCTGCGCCAGGTCAGCAGCTGTCAATTCTTCAGCCGAAACGGCCTGTTAGCCTTCAAAAGTCGTCTGGGCTATCCCCGAGCGGGTGTCTGCACGGGGTTTTCGAGAGGCACGAGACGCGAGACCCAGGTTGCCTTATTTACTCGCCCTGTGTCCCCGGCAGACCGCTTCTTGGCGTGTGCTTGTTTTCCTAAAAGTTTTGGGGACAAACAATTTAAACAACGGATGTCGTTGTCATTTTCGATTAGTGGTTTAAGCTGCCGGAAGAATTACATCGTCCATCTCTGAAACGAAAGACAAATATAGCGAACAGGAGATTAATGTACCGAAAATGGGCTTCTTCGACCGCAGAAAGGTCCGAAAGGCCGCTCCTCAGCCGGCCCCGGTCCCGGTGAGCCATCCTCCGCCGCCGCCGCCGCCGCCATCACGATATGCGACTTCAACTACGCAGACGCCGCAATACTGGCAATCTCCACCACCATACCCCAACCAACAATACCCGGTCCAACCACCACGACAAAACTACGCCCAGCAACCCCAAAGGCCATATCAGCAACCGATCGTGGTGAACCAGCATTACTACATCTCTCCCCCATCCCACCCAGCCATCTCTTCTCCGCCATCACAACTCGCCCTCCCGGCTCCCCCACGCCCTGGATCAACAGCACCGTCGACATGTCCCATGGGATTGGATAAGTTCACGGGATCGATGGCTACGATGGCCAAGGATTTCACATCCCCGCAGTTCTTCGAGGAGCCGAATTTCCACCCGCATGCAACCCAGCTCATCAACTCCACCGCTGCATGCGTCGACCAAATCGCGGGATGCTTCAACGACGTCATGACCATGATTGACGGAGGCAAGGTCTCTGGTAACGAGAAGGCGTTGTTTACGTATGAACAGCCGCGTTCGAGGCCGTCCATAGAAGACGAGCGCAGACGGGGCGGGAGCGGTGGGAAGGGCAGCGCACCGAGAAAAAAGAGCCGGGACCATTCTTCCAAAGGCCAGAACGCAGCAGTAGGGGCCTCAGTCGTTTCCGGGAGTTACTTCTCAAAGGTGGAAATGTACGCTAACTCAAGGTTGCCGCTGAACCTACCCCCTCTACGATTGTAAGCGCCCCCCCCTTCCCGGCCGTCTTTCACAGTTCTCTTAGATCCACAAATCCTGACACAGTAAAGATACATGCCGACCTGGCCTCTCCTCTGCATGGCCGCGCAATACGCCGAGCGGGTATACGACACCCCCAAGGGCGCCGAGCGCGACCACGTAACCCAGGCGGACTGGAAGACGGGCACCAAGGCCATGGTCATCAAGTCGGTGCCGATGGACCACATGAACACCATCGTCTTCGCCATCCGCGGCTCCGCCACCTTCATGGACTGGGCCGTGAACCTCAACACCGCGCCCGCCTCCCCCGTCAACTTCCTCGACGACCCCGGCAACTTCTGTCACGCGGGGTTCCTGACCGTCGCGAGGAAGATGATCAAGCCCGTTGCGGCGCGGCTGCGGCAGCTGCTCGAGGAGGACCCCGGCCGGAGCAGCTACTCGCTGCTGATTACCGGGCACAGCGCCGGCGGCGCCGTCGCGACGTTGTTGTACAGCCACATGCTGGCCGCTACGCGACAGGCACAAAGCGAGTTGAGCATGTTGACGGGGTGCTTCAAGAGGGTTCACTGCGTGACCTTCGGCACGCCACCTGTGAGTTTGCTGCCGTTGGCTAGACCTGACAGGTCGGAGCTGAGGAAGAGCCTGTTCTTAACCTTTGTGAATGAGGGGGATCCTATTGCGAGAGCGGATATGGCATATGTCAAGTCGCTGTTGGAGCTGTACGCTTCTCCGGCCCCGAGCCTGTCTAGACCGCATTGGTCGTCTAGCGGGGATGAGAAGGAGAAGAAGGGCAGGGGCATCATGGCGAAGGCGAGTAAGATCTCGTTGAGGGGGAAGGAGAGCAGCTTGACCGTTGTGCCGAAGGAGAAGGAGGAGAGGAGACCGAAGAAGCCGGTTTGGAAGCTGCCTCCTAGTACGCTCAGCACTCCGGGGAGGATCGTGGTGCTGAGGAGCGGGGATAAGAGGGAGAGGATCAAGGATCGGAAGACTGTTGAGGAGAGGTTGAATGAAGGCGTCGTGGCGCAGACTGTCACCGACGACGAGTTGAGGGGGGTCGTGTGGGGAGATCCGGTTTGTCATGTCATGAAGCTTTACTCGGGTCGGATTGAGACTTTGGCTGTCGGTGCTGTGACGGGGAAGCATGGTTGAGTTCAGAAGTTCGGGACGGCGTTTGGGAGGATTGATACCATTGCTCTTCTTTCGGGGTTGATTTGGATATCTGATGAGTTACGACAGTTATGACCCGATTCAGAGGAATATCCGACCTTTTCGGTGAATACCGTGACACAGTGCTGCGGAAACGCGATCTTTAGGGAGCTTTGGGAGCACATCATGTCGCGTTCACGAAGCCAGACTGGGTATTAACAGCAGCAGTCATTTGCGTATCATGATTCCACTAAGCTCACATGCGGAAATCACCCTCCCACGGCGCAGTCAGTCATCGTCACCATAGCATCAGGTTTGCGTCATATCCCAAATACCTCCTCGGCGGCCACGTTCTACCATGTGTTTTCGAAAAGTTTTACCCGGTGAAAAAGAGTGTCATAGATGCGATGATGTTGAACGCATCATATGTCTCCCAGTAGCAGCTTTGGAGGAGGAGAGATGTGAAAAATTCCGTCCGTGAGGGTGATGACAGTTGCCCAAATGATGGTGTACCTGACAAACCCTTTCCTGGATCAAATGCGTAATCAAAAGAGCAGTCTCGAGTTTGAACTTTTTAAAGATTGAGTCTTGTGATTCTTTTTCCTCGTGTGGGACAAGACGTAGTTGCGCGCAGGCAATGCCGCTTCGGATGTGATTCGGCTCAACACACACATATTGATTCGGAGGTCAAAAGTATCACGCTGTATTGAGACTCTCTGGCTAGAGATTGTGAAGATGAGAAGACCTCTCGCAATCGAGAGGAAGCTTGCAACAGATACAACACACAAAGTCCGTCGCTCATTGTCCGTCCGCCGACGTTTCCTGAGGAGGATGGTGTGCGATGGCTTTCTGCTCGGAAGGCACCGACCCGTTGTTGATGGCAACTTGGTTTTGCTAAGCGCCGACACCTAGAATGGTTTCGATATGATACATGAAGAATTCGAGTTTGGTTTGGCCAGACAAATAGCTGCAATGGCGGGTTCACTCGTCGAGAGAGCGCATACTTAGAGCGGCAGACAGAAGATATTAGTAGCTCGAATTAGTTGCAGCGGCTGGTGCTTTATTTATTTTTTCCCCAACATTTCTGAACAAGTTTTCTATAGTCCTGTTTTGTTTTGTTTTCTTTTCGGACGTCCTTGGGCTTCATTCAGGGTTGGGTTTCAAAGAAGAGCGATTCATCAAACCGGGAAGCCAGGGTCCTTAAGTGCTTAACGATATAATTTGAATAACTATGGCCTTTGCAACGAAAAAGCTCAAACTTCTCGCCGTCGGTATAAAGCAATGCGCCCTTAGTATGCTATTACTCAGGCATATAAGCCTGTTGCGCAGCGCTCTCTGCTTCCGCTAAATCCGACCGCTTCGACGGATTTACACAATTATTCGCATGCAATTCCCACGCCGAACGCCTCTTCGCTCGCGGGACCTACGAAATAGGATTTCCCAAATGACTAAACGGGATGTCAGACGTGCTCCAGGAAAAAAAAAAAAAAAAAAAAAAAAAAAAAAAAAAAAAAAAACACCCCTAATAAAAAGTCCTAAATTCTTTTCACACCTGGAGGACAGCGAGACAAGAACTATTTGGACGAATTATTATCCGATCTTTATCATACAACTAACAACTACCACGCAGCTTAACTCTATCACCACCCAATCCCTAGGTTACAATGAAATTCGCCACAGCTTCTTCAACAGCCGTGTTCCCGGCGCTCGCCCGGCGGAAATTGTCCTTCTAAAGACCACTGCGGAGGTCGTAGCTGCCGTCAAGAAAGCTCGCGAGAACGGCTGGAAGATCGGTGTACGTTCCAGCGGACACTTATTCTTCTGCAACTCGCTGCTGGAAGGCGGTCTTCTCGTTAACACGCGACTTAAATCCGGACATTGAGTTCAAACAGCAGACCAATATCGCCGCCATCAGCCCGAGTCACACGGTCGAGACCGTGACAAAGCACTTCCACCCCATAGGAAGGGTCTTCCCGGGCGGCCACTCTCGCGGCGTTGCTGTTAGCGGGCTTTTGCTAGCTGACGGGCAGGGTGCATTCATGCGCGGCTGGGACTACTCTTCCAAAGTTCCAACAGCTGTATGACCCAGCTTGAAGTCGTCACGTCCGAAGGCGAAGTGCTTATCGCCAACAAGACCGAGGCCTCTGATTTGTTCTGGGCCGCTACCGGCAGTGGACGAGCCTTTTTCGGGGTTGTGGCCAGGATCTGGATCAAGGCCATCCCCATGAGAAAGCTTGCTCCCTTCACCCAATCGCAAGGACGTGAATGATGTCTCAAATCCTCTCTCCACTCGATCGGAAAATCGAGCAATATTTGTTATTTCGAAGATAATTTAGAGCCTTGAGACGCATCAAGCGGTTTGGAATGATTCGTCTTTATTCTCGGAAGCCCTGTCTCCTATACCGAGTGCCATCTAGCCACCCGAGAATTTCCAGCTTGTCTTCCAATGTTTGACGGATTTCGTAGAGAAACTCTTGAAACTGCCATCCTTTATCGAAGTATGTAGTGACGGCTTCTTTTGGAACATGTCGTTTGCGATGGCTTCGACCTCCATGGGTGTCGCCTCATGTGAGCCGGCGGAACACGCCACAATCTCGGAAGCGAGTGGACTGGGTTCAAAGCCATTGGCGAGGTCCGTTCGTTGCCTTCTTGCCAAATTTCAAAGTCGAATTTCTCTTTTCGGCCAATTCAGCGGCCTCTTCCAAGCCGGAGACCTGCCAGTTGATTGTATGGGTAGGGAATGTGTCGTTTTACCAAGTCCACCGTTCTTCCTGAGACAACAGCTCCTATCTATATTCTCGGCACCAGCTTCGGGGCCGGTGAGTGGGGCCGATCGGCCACCGCCGTGCGGAGACTTCACCTTGGGTGGGATTTGCCCCTCGTTGACGGGTTGACCGGTACCATGTTTCCGCCGAAGCGTAAGATGACGCAGGGAGCTACCTCATTGTGCCAGTCAGGTTCATCTCAAGTGGCTACGCATTACCTTCGTACACAGACTTCGACAACCTCCCTTGCCGATCTTGGTTCAGCCCCCGTAAACTTAGTTTGGGCTGGTCCAGCTGCAGATCCCTTCTACACTCGCCTTCTCGAGCAATCACGTTGCGGCCCTTCTTTCCCCCAACGATTTTGTCGAATTGCCTTGCCGCAGTCAGCCTCCTTCTCAGAATCTGACTTGCCGGAAACACACAGCTGAACTCCGCAAAGGTGAGATCTACGCGAGACCTGCCCCTAGTTCACTTGAAGGCTGAATGAAGTGTGCTTCCTCCACGGCTCACGAGAGGCTGACCTCTCCCGTTATGTGGTTGAACCCGAAATGGTTCAGCGGCTGAGCTTTTCTGCCAATCAAAAGCGGATTCTGGTCGCTGCGCCACGACAAGAGAGGGTTTCTGTGTCTCAGTCATCGTGAACCTCTCTGAGATGCTGGTCGGGCAAAATCTTAAGACACCTGTAAACGAGGCCTTTCAATGCTCCCAAGGGGCTAGCAGCGTACCATTACCCAAACCTCGAAGCCAGGTTTGTCGCCGCCTGCCGGTATATAAAAACCATCGCCTCGCATCTATCTTCATCACCGCGAATCGCCATTACTCGCCTAAGAGTATTTTACAAATGCCTTCATAAACGCGACTCAGATCATCTTGTCGCTCCTCGATTTAAAAACCCCTTCTAAGCCACGATGCACGTCTTCATGATGTTCTTCGCTGTCCTCGGCCAGCCTCTCCTCGGCGCCGCCAGCTCCCCACCCGCATCAGGATTTGGCAAAGCAGGGCTTCTGCCCACGCCACCCTTCGCTGAATGGCCTGGTGCCCCAGAAACCCCGTCGACCCTTTCCACCACGGTGGCGACGAAGACAACGGCCAAGCCATCGCCAGTTAAGACGCACACCTACAGCCCTTGCGGCGGGTTCGTGCCGACACCTCGTACCTGTGCGTCGGGTTACGTCTGTATCGACGACCCTTGGAGGCCTGGCTGTGGGATGGCCTGCGATATGCCTGGCATATGCGTCGAGAATGTCATGTGCGGAGGTATCATCGGGAGGTTGTGTCCTGCTGGGATGAGATGTGTGTACCAGCCCGTCTGTGATCCGACCAATGGAGGCAGGGATTGCAGTGGGATTTGTATTTAAGGCGCCAGGGAGGTCGATTGTGGGATGGAAAGGAGCCAAATTGTTGACTCGCTTGGCCCATGTCAACTTACGATTCCAGTAGAATTCCAGTACGAATAACAAAAATGAACGTTGTGATGTAGTTACCCCCGGCCGCAGAAAGACAGTCCCAACATGTGCCTCGGGCTACGTTTCCTAGGGATACTGCAAAGACGGAGATGTAAGATTGATACAAAGTCTGGTCCAAAGAAAGAGGTGTCATGGGCGATTGTGAACTCACGTCTCGATTTTGAACTGATTGAACCGGTCCGTCGGTTTTCGTGGGCCATCTCCATCTCGGCTTCGAAAGGCATGGTGTAGCTTCTCACGAGGCCGGCGCTTGACGGAGGCTCGATGTCAGGTACGTAGGTCGGTGAACCTCGGTGTACGCCGGCGAAGGATGGGTGTCGCTGATTTAGGGCAGTTACCGATGGGGTGTCGTTGTTACCCCTTGACTGCCATCTCTGGTTCTTTCCCAGCTTCCTACTCTGATTACCTTGACGTATCTAGACAAGCAACAACTCCGAAAAATGCTTGCAGACTAACCTCGCCTCTCTAACGTCAGTTCAGGCATCGTCAAGCGAACTGTGGTTCTCTTCAAGGCACCTTCATCGAAACTGGTCCAGAGCACATCTCGATCCAAGCGTCGCCTTCCTCCGAAATGTGTAAGACAACGATAATTCGAAGCGAACTGTGCGGCCACGTTCTCCACAAGAAACGCGGATGCGACGAAGCCACGTACGTATATGGGCATGGGCTTCAGCTTTGCGACGAAGCCGAGACGCTTGTCCAGCATACGCAGAACTACTGCGACCCTGACTGCCCGTACAAGCTGTGCAACAGGCGGTGGAAATGCTGTCAGTGTCGAGGACCGAACCAGCGCCGGGTCCGATGCGCCTTTGGTAAATGCGACCATCTTATCTGCGACGATTGCAAGCCTCGTGAGTTGCTATCTAGCAGAGTTCATGACGTCCAAGATTGACCGGGCTTGCAGTTCCCAACCCCAAGAAGAAGAGGAAGGCGTTGACGCGATCAGAGTCCCCGAAACCTCTTTCTCGCAGCAGGTCCGCCAGCCCCGAATTAGGATCCCCTCATTGTAAGAAAAGCAACCGACCTCCGAGACCTCGAATTCCCATGTATGATCCTTCCGTCGGCGGCTGGGTATGAGGCTGTCGAGGCCAGCCTCGGTCGTGCACGTAGGGGCAGTAAGGGGGCAAGAACGGAGCAATGCTTGGCAAGGCGTTACGAGGAAGCGTTGAAATACATTATACATTCGATTAAATTACAGCACCTAGAGAATTCAAGTTGTGGGTGATGATCATTACGACCGTCGCCTATTCGCATTCGGGTCTGAAAGGCCTATGGCTCTTGGCTCTAAGAAGTTATCAAGGAATGAGAACAAGTCTACTTGCCAGCAGAGAACGACACCACTGCCCACTTGCCGCTCCAGGCCCACTTCCTGGCGCCGGAATCACCGCCACCGTCAGGCAGTGCCTTCAACCTCTCGTCCTCGCCAGGTTGGAGGCCGACGACGACATCTGCCTTGCAGGTGCGCAGAGCCAGGACGTTGACGCCGGAGCCGGGGCCGAGGTTCTTGATGGCCTCTGTAAAGGGCGTCGAAGCATCCCAGTCGGCCTAAGACATTGTTAGCTGCGTTCGAAAAGCAGGGGCAAAAGTCACTTACATCACCCGTCAACTTGCGGTAGTTGAGATCGCCCTTGAAGATGACGACCTCACTAGCCTTGAGATCCTCGTACAGATCCTTGGCCTCCTCGGGCAATTGCCAGAACGGGCCAGGATGCGTCCAGTAGCGGTTGGGTCTCAGGATCAGTTGCCCCTCAGCGTGGAAACGGCTCCACTCCTGGAACAAGAACGACAGATTGCTTTCGTCCGTGCTCGACAGGGACTCAGGGGTCTTGTTCTGCAACTTCTCATCCTCGGAAGGCGTCTCGTAGAAGGGCTTCGACGCGGCAATTGCGCTCAGCAGTTGAGCGAAATCGCTAGGCAGAACGTCGGAGACGAACCAAGGAATCGACTTGGGGTGCAGCACGACGTGGGTTGCCAGACCGGCGGAGAGCAGGTACCCGGCAAGAATCAGGTCGACGTACAGCTCGAAACCGGCGTTGTCGAGAACGATGTCCACACGGCGCTCCGTCCTACCCTCAGCCTTGGCCTTCTTGAGCAACTCGTAGACGGCGGGCAGGTCGTTGGCGATAATGTTTTTCTCAGACGCCTTGCGAGCTTCGGAGCCTTGCAGCTTCTGGATGTCCTCGTATGTCAAGCTCGTCAGGAGCGACAGGTCGGTCGCGTTACCCCAGAGGCAAATCTCGCACATCTCAGTGAAGAGGAGCTTCTCTGCCGCCTCATCGTTCGCGGCGTCCTTATTGTTCTTGATCTTCTCGACGATGTCCTTGTACTTGGAGGCGAGCTCAACGACGGCAGGACGAGAGGAGCGGAAGGTGCTGATCTTCTGACGGGCGAATACGTCGTAGTTCTTCCAGTGGGAAGACCTGGCAAAATACGTGCTGATGCGTCTATCTTTACACCGTTAGGGCCGCTGTTCAGGAAGGCTGATAGAAATTCGGGGGGTTTTCTAACCTGAACAGGTAGCACTCGCAGTAAAGCCACGGGACGTTCAGCCACGTTGGTTCGCCGAGTTTCTTCAGCTCTTCGTTGTAGATGGCGACGTCAGGGTATCCATCGTCATCGACCGGTCTGGCAATGTCAGAAACGATGTGGTCGAGCTTGTATCGGTCCCGAGAACATACGTCAACGCGCGATCGTGCTGGACCTCGTACTTGAGGCGGGCGATCTGCTCGACGATCTTCTTGCCCTCCTCTCGCTTCTCGGAGTCGTCCGTCGCAGCAACAGAACGGTAGAGATCGTCAATGGCTTGAGTCTGTACCGAAGATGTTAGTCAAATCAATAACTTCTCCGACCGTGGGGGGAAACCCACGATAATCACAGGCCAGCGCTCGCGAGCGGTGACCCAGCCAAAAGACGTCTTGTCGCCGGTCGAGTACGGGGCTGCGGTCGCGAGTTAGCCTGGTCCCGAGGGATCTTGTCGGTAGGAGACAATACTAGGCATCTTGGGCTGGCGATATCTTGCCGAAAACAACAGTGACTTGCGAACGGAAGTGAACAAGTTGCAGCTTCGTGTCTCAGCCTAAAGAATCACCGCTCCCTCTGCGACAAGCTCTCCTTGACGGATGGTGGGGCAGGGGCGCGGGGCACTTTCCGGTACAGGCATAATCAGGGATGTGACGTAAGACCCCGTTTTAGTTCGATCTATTGGGTTATCGGGCGCATGCGATTAGACGCTCCAGTCAACAGGCATCTCTGTCAGCACTTATCGAGATCTGTCCTGCCATTGACCAGTCACTGCCCATTCTGCTTTCTCCGTGAATACCACGACTCGACCAAACCTTGGCCACACTTCATGTCACCAATTTCAAGTCCCTAGTCTCAGATGCTGAAGATCATAAAGAACTCGTATCAAGACGGAGGAAACGAACCGTTGCGCGGGTAGTTGCTTTGAGATGGAAACGTCGAGACACGCCGGCGTCGCTGAGGATGCCGAAACCTGAGTTCCGATCTGTCCAAGCTTGTAAAAGTTCACATCGTGAGCTAATAATAGCCTGTCTCTTGTTGGATGCAAAGTAATGCTTACGTGCTGGCAGTTTGAATGCTTCGGATTGCCTATCATCTTGCTTGGCCCGTCGCGATTCTAGGTTTGCGGCCAAACGTGCATAAGCGCCTCTTACAATTGAAGCAATAGATCTGGCTGCCACGATGCTTCGACAATGTCAGGAATCACGGTATTAACCGGCTAGTTCCTTCTTTCGGGACCAAAGGCGCCCTCATGCGTGAGCCAGTTTAGCCTCCATCTCCCATACTGAGCAGAAAAGAGCAAAGAAATTCGGATCGACGACACTCCCTGTAACGATCAAGTCATGCAACGTGCGGCTGCTCCCGATACCTGCTGTCATCACACCTCTCTGTAACCTCATGTTTTACCCTGGCTTGTCCGGGAAACGCTGCGGGGACCATTATCGGAGAGACGGAACCTACCCTCCAAATATGCGCAGTTGGACCGCCAAGCACTCCTGGCTATGAGCTACCGACGTCCCGTTCTGCGGATCGATGGCTACACTTGTAGCCGTTGGATCATGGGTGTGCAGCACCACTCTCCTGGAAGATGACAGGCTACCGCCAATTGGTACATGCAAAGACCGCCTTGTGGTAGCCTAACCCGAATACCGGGTCGAGATGAATATCATGGTGCATAGAGTATTTGCAGATCCGGGTTTTGCGACGATCCGCTGCGGCTCCTGAGCCCTCCACGACATCTTCACTTGGCATCTCAAGATTGAGCCCCAACTCGTCGGGCCCTGCCAAACTCAGAATATCTGGGGCCGTAAAGATATTTAACAAACTACCATGACTTTTAGACAGTAAAAAGGCTGCAATTTGGATGGGAGGCTCTTAAGCCTAGCTGAAACCATATAGAGCTCTCGTCCATCACACTTGTCGGGTAACAGCAACTCCAATCAGTCCAAGAGCAGTTTCCGGGGCTGGTAAGTTACGTTCCGAGATCTGTCATCTGGTTACTGATTTGAATAATCGCCGTGACAGACCCACGAGTTTTAGCGAACCAGAATTCACTATGGTTCAAGGACAATGGCTAGTCTTGACCACAGCAACCACGGCAACATAGTCCAAAGAATGATGCAATGTTGCAATGCCTTCATTCGTCGTCGTGAACGACATCCAGGACCCAGAGGGCGAGGATGGTTGTCCACAGAGTCGTCGCCCTCAGTCATCAATGCGGGTTATGACTCACCGTTCACAAGGATACGTTCATTGCAAAGATGGTCGGGTGAGAGTCCCCGGCAGACGACGCGATGGAGTCCTTTATCCGACCCGACGACCAGTCGACAGGATCAAGCTATTTGCGACACGTCGAAAAAGCTCGAATACGTCAAGAACGGCGCTTGAATCACAACAACTCGGAAACCGATATCGTGGGGAGTCGAGTCCACCTTCCGACTTTGTCCGCTGGTGGACAGTCATTCTGCAAGGCCCCGAAGGATGGAGGCTACGATTCTCTGAAGAATATTAGCAAATTAATGAACTCCCACGGAATGGGTGCGGTCACAAGGCCGACGAACATCAAACGTCGATGACAGGAATCCCTAGCGTGGAAGCTAGCTGAAGCACGAAACCAACGGAGAGAACCCCGCGTTTGGCCGGAACCGCTTGACATCGGCACTCGCTGAGGGTGCTGGTGATCTCGGTCGTATCATGCCGATTGTGGACTTGGATTCAATTGCTGTTCAAGTGTTCTGCAGGAGGTTTACAGCAGAGATTTCTAAGAGACGGGGACCGGCGAAAGACTTCCCCGAGAAAACAAGGTCGTGCGTCGAGTCTTGTGGCACTGTTAGTCAAACAACGACAGCTCTCAGGGTTCTAAACTTCGTAAGGTCGACCGATCGGAGGCAATAACTATATTATGGCCAGCCCTCGAGCAGTAGATGGTGGGCTGTTGAGTAATACCGCGATTCTCGATTCATTGCCAAGGGTGAGGCTCAAATTGACTTTTCTCAGCCATCGGAAACACTCATCACAGCCAGTGGATATTTTCTCATCCACAACGTTGAACAACGTGGCAGCCATGTCTATCCAAGTGAACTTTTCACGACCTTTACGGACTGCTACCGTCGATCTACTCGCCACCATATGGGCCGATTGCTCATAGTCGAGGAGTGGGTTTCTCCTCACAACTCTCATCGGCCGCGTCTAGGCCAGCGGGATCCCCAGAAGCCAAAATGTCCCCCACGGTCAGATCCCCATGGGCATAGCTAAACAGTCGATTAGTCACGAAAAGGTTCGTCCCTCACGTTCGGTAGGATGGTTACAATTTCCGTTTTGATCCACTACTCGGCCAACTTCCGCTTTGGTCGCTAGCCCCGACTTTGGCAAGCTTGGTTTACACTCTCGCAAACTTCTCAGGCGCCAAGGAATATACGCTTCCTGTAATTTTCTCTGCAACCCGCTGCGGGGGTGGACCAACAAATCATGTGATGCCCAGGCCCTTCCACTTTCCAGTGCCGCTCTGCGGCTGGGCGGGATGCGGAGGCGTCTGCCACGGGGAATCACGGAGTAGCGCTGCCACCCCCACCCACACCCACACTGCACACTTCCCCGTGTTGGAGAGGACCTGCCGAAGGATTCTGAGGGGGTTGGAGATGCTGGTCGCTGGCCTGCCGTTTGTGCGACGCTGCCACTGTTGGCGTCCAAGGGCGAATGCCAAAGAATACCGACCTCGGACGATCAGCGCCCCCGGGGAGAGGCCGTTAACCCCGATGGCCGAATGTGGTTATGACAAGCACCGAGCATGTCAGAACGCTACAGGCTGATCTTGATCCCCGGATTTCGGAGCTCAACATGGCACAGCTTTCGTTCAGAGATGAGATCCTCACATCAACGAAACAGTTTGGGGCATGCAAGATGACAGAGGTCTGGTCCTGCCCAGCTCCAGTAGGACCGAAAAAGCTAGCAGGACCACGCCCAATGGCATGGGACCCGTCTCGTTCGAGATTGAAGAGCCGTGAACACACATAGAGTCGCATCAAATCCTTGATACATCCAGTCCCAATCAGGCAAAAACCGGCCCCGTCATGAGAGGCCAAACCGCCCAGGAAGGCAGTCTTTAGCGTCAACGAACGCGACAATAAGTACCGATGCTAACTCACCCCATGATTCGGAATAAGCACCGTGTCTGATCGGCTCGTGGTTCGATGTTGCTCGTCCTCCTACAACAAGCACGGGAATCGCTGACCGCGCTCTTCTCGTCGACACAACTCTCCGCCGTCACACCGCCACCACGATGGCTATCGAAGGCACGACCGCCGCTGAGGCGCGCACCAAGCTGGCATACGAGAACCGATGGAGGACCATTGCTTCTAGTCCCAAGATCGTTGCGATTGCCCTATTCGCATCGTAAGCCTAACCTCTCAAGCCTCGGCGCCTCTGGGACGAAGGTAAAACTCCATTTGATGATAGCCTACTAAAACTTTCCAACAGCTTCGGTGGTTTCGAATATGGATATCAGCAAGGTGTCCTCGGCCAATCCCTCGTCATGACACGCTTCAAAGACAACTTCCCTTCCGTCGTCGACTCTTCCAGCGCTACTGGCTGGTTGACGTTCATCCTCCAGCTCGGAGGTATTCTGGGTTCCGTCTCCGCAGGTGTCTTTGGCGAGGTCTTCTCCCGAAAATACACCATGTTCTCTGCCTGCCTTTGGGTTGTCCTCGGCAGCTACCTATACACTGGGGCCGGCTACCACAAGCCTCAGCTCCTGTACGCTGGAAGATTCTTCACGGGTCTCGGAGTCGGAACGTTCAGTGGTGTCGGGTAGGGCTTGCATATTTGCTAATTCATTGACCTATTGAATGCTAACCCGGCACAGTCCCCTTTACAACGCCGAACTTGCCGCCCCCGAAATGCGTGGTTTCATCGTATCGTTCTATCAATTTGCCACCATCTTGGGAATCATGTTGAGTTTTTGGATCGGGTATGGCAGCAACTACATCGGAGGAACCGGCGTCGACCAGTCTGAGCTCGCCTGGAAGCTGCCCTCCTACATTCAGGGCATCCCCGCCGCTTTGCTTGCTCTTGGAATCTGGTGGCTTCCCTTCTCTCCCCGTTGGCTAGTCAAGCAGGGCAGGGATGAGGAGGCTGTGAAGACTATTGCCTACCTACGCAAGCTCGACGTTGAGAGCGAACTTGTCCAGGTTGAGTTCAAGGAGATCAAGGCCGGGGCCCTCTTCGAGCAGCGCGCTTTCCAGAAGGCCTTCCCGCAACTCGCTGAGAAGGAGAAAACTAGCGTTTGGATGCGCGAGGTTGCCCAGTACTGGCAGATCCTGCGCTCATGGCCTCACTTCAAGCGTGTGTCTACTGCATGGCTGGTGATGTTCTGGCAGCAATGGTAAGTAATCAGTCCTGCCTTCGCATAGCTCAATCCTTATGTTTCAAAGGTCCGGTATCGATGCTATCATCTACTATGCCTCCAACGTCTTCCAGAGCCTGGGTCTTACTGGAGGTACCACTGCCTTGCTCGCCACTGGCGTCACGGGTGTTGTCTTCTTCGTTTCCACCCTGCCCGCCATGGCCATCATCGACAAGATCGGCCGAAAGCCCATCCTCATTGTCAGCTCGGTTGTGATGTTGATTTCCATGGTTATTCCCGCAATCATCGTTGCCAAGTTCAGCCACGATTGGCCTGGACACCCTGTGGAGGGCTGGGTCGCTGTCGCCTTTATCTGGATCTATGTAAGTTACTCGCCAAGATGCGGAAGTTTCTACAAGGGACTGATTCAACGCAGATCGCTGGTTTCGGAGCCGGCTGGGGCCCTGTTTCATGGACACTGGTGAGCGAAATCTTCCCTCTCTCCATCCGTGCGAAGGGTGCGTCGATCGGTGCCTCAAGCAACTGGCTCAACAACTTCGCCGTGGCCTTCTACGTTCCTTCCATGCTGGAGGCTTGGGAATGGGGCACCTACCTCTTTTTCGCCGTGTTCCTGTTCTGTGGTATTATCTGGGTGTATTTCTGTCTCCCAGAAACCAAGGGAGCCACGCTCGAGGAAATGGATCGCGTTTTCGGCAGTAATACCGGTCACGAGGACGCTCTTTTGCTGGAGCAGGCCAGACGCGATGTTGGACTCACCGAGGACCTCGAGGAGAGCGCCATTCAGGTCGAGAAGAGGGGTCTGCAAGAGACCCACCACGAGAGCGTCTAAGCAGCGTTGTCGAGAAAATGAATAATGTGCTTCTCCATGAGGCTTGATACCCGTTGTGCTGCTTTCTAGTCGCACTAAAGAACACCGCAGCAGAATACTCGTTTTGACTTCCGTGCTGGCAGTAAAATTGTAGTAGTAGCTATCATCCATGATGTTTTGTTTCTGTGACTGGTTTCCCATGGCCGTCAACCCCCGGTCGGCGAAATTGGCTAGGACGGCACGGCCCCAGACCCAAGTGGGGCGCCACCGCCGCTCCGTTCCGCTGGTCTGACGGTCATCTCACGAGAGCCTGGGTCTATGAAAGGGGAATCAAGGGCTTGTGCGAGATTCGATGAGAGCCTTCTTGATCAAACTCCGCATGATCTTTGGGTAGAGCCACCTTGGAGCTGCCCAGAAGAACCATGCCAGAACCCAAATGTAGCCTGAAACCCGACGCAAGAAGCTCCCACGTCCGTCCAGCCACAGTCCAAGTTTGGTACCACGTACCAATCTCATCAGCGATCGTGAAGTGATCATTTCAGCCACGATGGCAAAGAAGTTGGCACAAAAGAAGGCGAGGTCTAGATGAGCAAACCCTTCACCGGTCCTCCACGCCGCGGTCATATGCATGACTCCAGATATGAAAAACACACCGAACGCCACAGCAAGTTTTCCGGCAGCCGTATGCGGAGGAGTCTTCATCCGCAGAATGCGCTGTGTCCAAGTAACGAAGGTCGGGGTCGCGATACGATGCCAGAATCGGCCCCAGAAACCTTGGATCGTCCAGGCGTCCGCAATGCTGCCAAACAAGGGGGGCCAGTTGTCCGGATTATCCACACCCAGGGCGACGAAAGTGATTGAAAGAATGGCGTGGTATGACTGTAACATGTAGTAATTGGACCAGAGCCAAGAGAGAGCTGTGAAAGCTCGAATGGAGAGTTGTCGATTCGTCACTGGGCCGTACAAGCAGTCGTCATGGTTGCAGCCCGAGAGGAACTGATGTAGAGCGGGTCGAATGATGGGGTGCTTGTCAGGGGTGAAGTCGAGGATGTCTCCTGCAAGCGAAAGACGAACCCTTTGAACGACCAAGCGGTCTACGAGAATGATTCTTCCCACTTTGGCGGCCCGATCGACGGCGAACGAAATCCGGGAGGACCATGTGGTGTAGCTGGCTTTGTGCAAGATTAGGTGCCTCGGGTTATTCCAGATGCCACATGCGGCGGAGACAGTTTGTCGACTTGGCCACACAAACCCTTTATGCTCTTGGTTTGTTTGAGAAGCGAGGAGTTGACTCTGCCCCAGAAGAATATCGGGAAGAATGAGCATGAATATGAAGCTGGTGATGGCGGTGTAGGAGTCGAGACCTGTGGATGTTGCCGTTGTATCACCATCGACGGAAATCAGCGACCATACCGCGAGAAGCCATGCCGGCGAGAAAAATAGGCCATGAAATCTTGGGGGAAAGTGCAGCGCTACGGTGGTGACGGTGGCCGATGCCGCGAATAAAAATGGCGGTCTGAGGTTATTGAAAGACAAGAAGTCGAGGGCATTCATGGTGTCTGGCAGAGTAGCAGTTCGGTTATCATCCATCATTGATCAATTTAAATGGCAGTATTATTTCTTTTATAACGGCAATCCTAAGTCACTGTATCATTTCATTCAATCTCAAGATAATTGTGTAATCTTTCCACTTCTTGAAAGCACCGTTGTCGCCTACATGCAAGGAAAAACGAAACCAATACAACAGTCGTTCTGGTGACACTACTTTGCCCTGAACATACTGATGTGGAACGCTGTCGCTGTTTGCGTTGTTTTCGACAAGTGATCTCGACTCCCTTTGACCCTCGCAGCTCCGAGCTAGCTTTTTGGGCATCAAGTTTGGCCAAGAGTGCGTTGGCTCATAGGGCGAGTCAAAGGAACACTCATAAGGGATTCTAAGCACCAATGATCTAAATTTCTGATTCCAGCATTGAGGCTGTGTAGACCGATTTAGACTCTTGATATGACGATGGTCAACAAGGCTCATCCGCTCTGATCCCTTGGGAGACGCGCCTAGTTCTACAAGTGGAACATTTGAGGAGTCCCAGTAAAACCCGCTCCCTCATCTTGGAGCCGACGGCCCGATCATCAGCATTCGTATTTCCTATCGCAACAAAGCTACGCTTGGAGACTAAGGCGGGCCTTATGAAGTATACATTAGGAGCCTCCAGGATTTCCTCGCAATTCCTTGGATCATGGACTTCCATCGCCTCAACCATTAATCACCACCGTGACGACTCTGCCGCCAGCTCTTACAAACCTCGAAAGCCATGCAACCTCCAGCGATTCTAGGAATGCTTCTCGCCGCCATGTTCCTCGTTCAGGGTGTCCCAGCTCCGCCAGCCCTGATGGGAGTAGCCACAATGGTCGGGACCAAAGTCGGGGGCACCATCGCAAAAGGACTCAGGGCGGCCGGCGGCAAGCGGGATGGAATTGCGATTTTTCATGCCCAGAACATGGCGGCGAAAATCGAGGCCGAGCTGAAGAGACGCGAAAAAGGAGATTGGCCGAACATCGCACCTTCCGGTGTCCTCCAGTATAACTGGGACCAGTGTGTTCATCAAGCAAAGACTTCGACCTCGCCCATCAACGTCGAGGGCCCCGTCGGCGAAAACCACATTCGAATCACCGGAATGCCTCCTGCGTGCATGAATCTCGCCACAGCGATTGGAGGCATCGACAACCACACCGCCACCCCGTTTGCCTGCGCCTCGGATTGCATCGAGTACAGCAACTTATCGCCTGGATATTACGAGGCGGTTCGTTCTTTTATCAACGGCAGACTCGGCTCCGGCGGAACGCCACGATGAAAAGGAACGTCCGGTGGTCCAAAGAGGGTTGGAAGAGAATCCGGAAGTCTCTGAGCTGAGGAGGGGCTTATGTGCTCATTGACGCCACCAAAACCCCAGTCAAATTCTTTTCACTCTTTCGGTTGAGACCTGTCGAGCTTCTGCAGCGTATTTTGAAACTATCTTTCCCCGACAATATAAACAAGAAACCCGAGTTATCCTTCGTGCCAGAATAAAAACCAAAAAAATGTGTGAAAAAATTGTCGTATGATTACCTCAACGCTAACCGTTAATAACCCAATGCCACGCTGCATGCCTCATTGTATGTCCGTTCAAAATTCGAGACTGTGTCCCAAGCGCGTTGCTAGATGGTGCTCATGAAGTTGAACCCCACAATACCCTCTGCCAAAGCATTCTGCATCTCCGTCCCAGAGAACACAGACACTCTGCGACCGATGATTCCGTCATCGCCAACTTGCAGAGATATGGGCTTTTGCAACGTCATTTCTATCGTCGAACCGTCTTCGAGAACCGACGCGTCGGAGAAAGCGAACCGGTGGAAAAGGCCGCACTCTTCTGGTTTTCGGGTGAGATCTCCAGACTTGCTGTTTGGGTGAACGACGTCAGCACCTGCTCCTCTCTCTCTCTCTCTCACTTCTGTATGGTTTCCAAGGCACAAATAGCCTCATCATAACAACGTACTGGATGACGACAACCATGTCGGCTAATGAAGATAGGTCTTGTTTGCTCCCGCTGGTGATTCTCGCGTGCGTCGCAAAAGGACTGCTCGGTTGCCCAGGTGTATGGAATGCAAGATCGCCTTGCAATCTCCGAGGCAACGTCGGTGAACTCAGTTGGCCGAAGGGTTGGCTGAGAACGACCAGAGCGCCGCCGCGAGGCTTTGTGCAAGTGTCGGGGCCACACATCGTGGATGTTGAGATCTCTAGAAATGCTTAGTTTTGAGTCGAGACAGCGTAAAGGAATCGCAAGACTGGACTCCAAGAAGCTTGGAATCCAGTCATTAATTATCATACTCCTGGCGAACAGCTATTATATCAACGACATTCTGAACAGCTCAAACTCCCTCAAGGTCCTCATGCCTCCTCAACCCCTGTCATCCCAAAACGAGCGCGAACGGGTCCGGCCCGGGGCATCTCCGCACGTCAACTAACAATAGCCGAACCAATCACGAGTCTCCGTGATGACCAGAGTAGGCAACCCCAGTGAGCAAGTTAGAGCAATATTGATCAGGTTATATTCCCGTGTGCTGTGCAGGATCGCAAAATGACCATGTTTCCGGCCATGGCATTAACGACATCGCAAATCGCATCTCTTGACGAAGAATGATGGGCTTCATGTTTCGAGAAAACACACCCGTGTCCCCACCATCTTCTGGATCCTGGTCTGTCCATCGTTGAGTGGTTGAAACCAGGTGTTAGTCGTGTCAAGCCATCAAGGTGTCCGTCACATAGTCGGACTCGGAGTGAACGGAGGGCATCCCCACGAATGACGAGATGATGAAATGTGCTCATTGATTACCCCTCCTCGAGACGGGGGTTTGGCATCTTCTCTGCCCTTTCAGGTCCGCCGACTTACCCCTCCATCCTTTCCTCCTTTCATACCCAAACCATCTTGCGAGAATCACTATCAGAAAATTCGTAACGAGACATTACCAAGCCACACAAAGGTCACAATGGCAAACTCTCAGTACACGCTGCCCAAGCTTCCCTACGCCTACGATGTACGTATCATCCCTGTCCCAGGAGCTGGGAGTACCGGCTGACCCCTCTCGAGGCGTTGGAACCTCACATCTCGGCTCAAATCATGGAGCTTCACCACAGCAAGCACCACCAAACCTACGTCGCAAACCTGAACAAGGCAATCGAGACATACAACGCCAACCCCTTGCAGAACCGCATCGCTGTCCTCGCCGCTCTCAACTTCAACGGGGGCGGCCACATCAATCACTCCCTGTTCTGGGAGAACCTGTCGCCTGCGTCGAGCGCAGACGCCTCCCCAGACTCTGCCCCCAGCCTGGTTGCCGAGATCACCCGGGTCTGGGGCGGTTTGGACAAGTTCAAGCAGGCGTTCAACGCCGCGCTGCTGGGTATCACCGGCAGCGGTTGGGGCTGGCTCGTCAAGGACGACACAACTGGTTTGAGCATCATCACGACCAAGGACCAGGACCCCGTCACCAAGGGCGTGCCCATCTTCGGCGTCGACATGTGGGAGCACGCGTACTACCTCCAGGTTCGTGGTTGTCCCCCCCTTTCTCTCACTGCACGTCGAACAAAGCGGCTGACTTGGGCGAAATGCGCAGTACCTCAATGGCAAGGCGGCCTACGTGGAGAACATTTGGAACGTCATGAACTGGAAGACGGCCGAGTCCAGATTCTCGGGCAGCCGGGATGATGCTTTCAAGGCTCTCAAGGCCGTTCTCTGAGTGGAGCAAATCATTCATACGATTAGACGATTGATTATGGGATGCAAGGGCTGTAATGAAGCTTTTCGGGAAGGAAAGGATCCAGAAGAGAAGCGATCGCCAACGGGTCAGCCGTTAGCCGAGTCTCGATCGTCATGAATTGAAAATCGCTTGCTGAGGCAATCAGCCAGTCAGATCAAAACAGGTGAATTCAGATGGCTGGCGGTAGACAATCAAAGTCGATTTGGAGAGAAGGTATCGCAATGTGGCCCTGCAACATCCAACGCTGTCGTGTAACTGACATTTGGGAAACCTTGGCGGGCGTCCTTTCTCGACCGTGATCCCTTGCTGTGTCTCGGCTACTTGTTTGTAGCTGGTGGCTTCCTACATCATCAATCGGTGCTCCCATTCTACATGGATCGACTCTTGTCGTGACAGGGTAGGTAGCCTGCCCCCCCCCCAAACCACAGCCAGCGTCCGGACGTCGTAGCGAGACACGTTGCGATCAAGCATCTTCCAACCATGAGGCGGCGAAATACCAACGCGTGGAGAGATGGCCTCAAGGTTCAGTCAGACCCTTTCCGTCTCGAGGGACAGAGGTGAGCTCCGCCCTAAATCCCGAGAGTCAAGCGAAGACAAACACGGGCGGGTGTGAGACGGACCATCCGCGTCCCGACTCGGAGGAGACAAGATGAAAGGCAAACACTTCTTTTTTGGCCCGATACGACGACGAGAATATCTCCGTCGGCTTGACGGCACGGCTTCTTTTAACAATCTGCCGCCAGGCAATTTTTGCATCCCTCATTGCGTTTCCCGCATAATTGGTGTGCCTCCCGCGACAAGACTGTCAATCTTGCGGGATCTCCAGCCAGCTTACCTGCATTACGCATCACTCCACACTGACCGAAGGCAACACAAGCCATGTTCCCCTTAATCAGCAGAGATGAATCAGATTGATTGGTGTTATTATGGTGGAGGAAGACTTCCTTGGCATGCCAATGAGAAGCTTTGATGTTTGCTTCCAAAAGGCAACCGGCAGGATGCAGCTGAGCCCATGCAGGTACACACGCTCTGCAGGGAATGTCTTTTGCGTCGCACAGTACTTGCCCTGCGGCAGAGAAAGAAGCCTGCTTCTTCAAATTCTGCAAGATGCTGGATACGACGTCTGTCGTATCTACAATCGTGAACCCAATCCTTCGGATTGATGTCGGGAAACATGAGAACACAGCTGGCAGACATCCAACCCAGCTTGTCCCAGTTGAGGCCCCAGAATCATTCATCTACTCATCTCAACCTTCGCACTTACTAGCGTATTTGGCTCTCGTGCGCTGTCGGTTGATATTGCCTAAGATTGCGTTGGACGGAGACTCGCAGCCGCAGCCGAAGCCGCGGCGTCTCCGGCCCTCCTCTCCCGTCTGTTCAACTTCTTTAAGGGAAGCCCATTTCTGCCATAGCTAGAACAAAGTCTTGGTTCTCATCTTTGAGTGATGCGAATGACTTAAGACGAACAAACCGCCAGCTCGCCGTTGGCCATACCGATGATCCCGGCAGCCAGCAAACTTGGCGACTCGAATGTCAACTCGGAAGCTTGCTCCGAACCATGCATGTTTCCACGTTGCGGCTTGATGTATGCAGATTGATACAAATTACAAGAAAAAGAAAAACCGCAAAACGGGTGCTGGTTTGCGCCTTCCCGGCGTTCGCCTCCCCGCCAGTATTCTTAGAAACCAAACGGTGTGATGAAGGGAGCCCGGTGGCTGCACTCGAATAGATGGATGCTGCATGATCGAGGCTTGCAGGCACCTTTGCGATTGGCTGCGTGTTTCCTCCAACGACATTGAGAAGAGAAAGACAAGCCGGCCAACATCGACCTGCAATAACGAGACACTCAACGTGAGTGAGGTGGCGTTGGCACTCGGCGGAAGGCGGCATGCCTACCATTACCCAAGTCCGTTCTAGATTGGGGTCCGGCTTGCATGGTGAAGGGCATCGGCCGATGCTCCCGTCCGTGTTAGAAGCCGCCGGGTATGAGTTGGCTGCGGTGTTATTCCTGCCGGCGCACAGAGTTT
Source organism: Colletotrichum sansevieriae (assembly GCA_026260285.1). NCBI lineage: Eukaryota > Fungi > Ascomycota > Sordariomycetes > Glomerellales > Glomerellaceae > Colletotrichum > Colletotrichum sansevieriae. Next base: position 57,304 of record JAOQIF010000218.1, on the reverse strand, counting down.
GATAATCATTTCTTGATATAAAGGCGTGAAGCCGACGGAGGCGGACAGCTGTCTCTTTCTCAACCAGTCAGCACCAGACCGTCGCAGCATCACACTCGTTTGATCTTCCACTTCTCTCGCTCGCCATGGTTTCCTCTGCCGCCTGCTTCGCCCTCCTGGGCCTCGGGTAAACAGTCCCTCCCCGTAATGACTCGGGCTTTGCTGACTTCTCAGTGCTTCCCTGGTGAACGCGTTTCCGAGCTTCAACTACGTTCAGCCGCGCCCTCCGGCCACCGAGACAGTGACCTCTCTCATTGAGATCACCAACGAGGTCACGGTCACGGCTTGCGGCTCTCTTTGCGCATCTACGGTGACGGTGACGGAGACTGCGCCGTGCTTCTACACCTGTGAGGCGTCTGCTACAAGCTCTTTGCCCGGCACTTGGACCTCCGCGTCTTTGCCCACCGTCAGCCTCCCACCCAAGCCCTCGACTCCGACCAGCTACGCCAACTCTACTTCTGCCGTGCCGTCCTCAACCATCCCTTGGGGTACAGGCTCCTCGACCATCCCAACTTCGACATCCCCGGCCGAGACATCGTCCGCCGGCACCACCGTGTCCTCTCAGCTGCCCAGTGGCGGAACCCTGACTCCCTCCTCCTCCTCCTCCTCCTACTCCTGGGGAGTCAACAGCACTTTGTAAGTCATCCATATAGCTGAGCAGAAGCAAGCAACTCATTTACTACCCAGGACCAAAACTCGCACCAAGACCGTCAAGACCAGGACTGTCACTCTGTCTACTGGCATCACCGTCACTGGTACTGGTGGCTCCAGCAGTTACCCCTCTTCCAGCCTCTGGAGCAATACCACCCGCAGCGTCCCAAGCACCGCTTCAGACTCGTTGACCACGACCGAGGCCACCCTGCCTACACTGCCCACCGTCACCCTGCCGACAATCACACTTCCGACGCTCACTCTCTCTTCATCATCGGATGCTGCGACGACTTCTGCCCCTTGCACCACTTACGGTTGCCCCTCATACACCACAGCCACGTACACCACGGTGATCAACACCACAGTGTCGGACCAACTGCCGGAGACCGGCACCGCCTCTTCTGTTTCTGTGACGACCAAGAGGTCCACGATCATCATCACCGTGACCCGCAGCATCCCCTCGAGCACCGGCACTGCCTACAGCTCCACCAGCGTTGGAACTGGTGTTTCCAGCGGCTTCCCCTCTTCTCCTCCTCCTCAAAGCTCCATCAAGCTGTCTTCCACTTTGTCTTACGGCACTACCACCACTCCCTCGCTCACCAGTACCGAGTCTACCTCCAGCCCGGCCACGACGGACTCGGAATCGTCCTCCACGGAAAAGCCCCCGTGCACAACTCATCATTCAGACGCGAGCTCATCACCTGCGTCCTCCTCCCCCGGGACTACTGTTGACAGCGCCAAACCATCAGCGGTCACCCCCTCGAGTTCCATCTCCGGAGGCTACGAATACCCTCCCGCGTCATCCGCTTCTTCATCAACCCCGGGAACGACTGTCGACAGCGCAAAGCCCTCGTTCGTCTCAAGCAGCACCAAGTCCATCCCTGGTGGATACGACGACTACACCACTTCTTCCAGTGCATCTGGCACCACTGTTGACAGCGCGAAGCCGTCCCTCGTCTCCAGCACAAGCATTCCCGGAGGCTATGAGTATCCCTCGTCCTCCGAGGAGTTGAGCTCGACCGAGTACGACCAGCCCACCTCGTCTCCGGGAACCACCGTAGCCACCGCGAAGCCCTCGTTGGTAACGCCGTCCGCGTCTGAGCCGTTGACCACACCGACCACGTTCCAGACTCGCACTTCCGACGAGTCCACTACCACATCGGTCTCTTCAATCTATGGCGGTTATGACCATGGCAACACGCGTCGTCGCCTCGCGCGTCACCACTGAGCGTGTCTGCGAGATGGGGAAGATCGTCTTCGGCGTGGGCTGTGTAGATTGGATTAACCCGCGGCAGATTGATATGGGGATTGGGATGGCGGATATGGAGGCGGCTGAAGTACAAAGCATTGGGGGTTTCTTTCTCTTCTTGACCTTCGTTTACATCTTTCCTTTAGGTGATTTAGATGATAGAGTTTGGTTTAGTTTCAGAGAATCGGTGTTTTATGTAGCGAGGATCTTGCCTTGCACGCAGCACTTCCATGAGCACGCCGTGATTACTGCTACAGAGAATGAAGCGTGTCCGGCACGTTGCAATTGCGCATGAATGAGACCACCCTCCGCGCTCACGCTTCGGATGACAACAGACCAAAGATGTCGCGCACCGCCAGTGATAGAGGGATACCCTAAGCGGTGCGCAGACATCACAATGATGCTACTTCGTCGTCAGGAAAATGTAAGTGATATCGGTTCTCTGGCATTGTCTTCGACAGCTGTGCGCCTAAGCTCCAGGTTATGAAGGGTACGATAATGCGGTGATGTAGCGTAGTGTGGCCGTTGGCGTCGCAGAGGAGCGTTAATGGATTTTGCGGCCTCATCTGGCGATGACCAATGAAACAAGTTCCCAGTTCCTGAAGACATTGTGCTGATGCCAGTTGATTTAATAATAGAAAGGAAACCACAAGCTTCACTTGAAAATTCACTAGAGCTCATTTGTTTCCGGGAAGCACTCGCTCACATAGCCTGGGTCACCCGATTGACAGCCACAACCGACCTCGATTCAACCTCAGACTCAACGTCAACGGTCTGCGGGATGGGAAGATATTATCTCTGCCAACAAACTGTAGGCATCCCGCTTGGCGCAATCGCATCTCTCTTACAGACAGACAAAATTCTGTATCCCAATCGACGCGGACTCGGCGGGGCTCTAATTATCCCAGGCTTTAGGTGCGGAGCTGAAGCCCCCAATAGTTATCGCGTCTTCATCGCAGCAGTCGTGTTTCGCCACTCGATGTCGACTCGGGCTCGTTTCGAGTCCAGTATCTATGCTACTCCGAAGATCCAGAGCCCTTCCGCGTCGAATGCTCAATCATTCGATGTCGGGGCGGCGCAAGATCGAGGGTAGAGCCATTTGAGAAGATTTGTCGGTACCGAAACTTCATCAGAAAGCTAGCACTGCATGAGCCCTCAGTGTGTTTGTAAGTCAAGTTCGGTATAGTATGAAAGCCAGCTTGCGAAATCCCGTGAGTAAATAATGTCGGGGAAGTGACAGCCCACAGGTCAGTTTGACTCGCCGATAGTCATTGTTGAAGTTGAACGTCATGATTGAAAAATGCTGCCGGATCGCACGCAAAAAGGGGCGCTGATTAAGGAGCCAGCCACTTTTCAAGTCACCTGAAAACACCGTATGGGCCTCTTTAGGGTCCTGAACAAATCAACCACGACATTCCTCATCAAGTCTCCTAGGCACGTGTACCTCCTCCAAGAGCGTCATATTGGAGTTTATTTCGCCTGATGCCAAGTTAAAGATGACACACGGCTGCTACGAATTGAAGCGCGACAACGCAAATAGCCTTGTTCCTCTGCCGTCATGCTTGCGAGAAACTCTTAGGGTCTTTCGTCTCTGTCCTCAAATATCAAGAGAAATATGCTGCCTGGATCTTTCCAGGTCTTTGAGGTCTCATTTCCGGCACGCTTCATTCCTCACAGGCCTGACTGTTTCCCGCAAACGCCTGAATAGTCGGGTCTGGAATAGAGAGCCAATGCTAGCTCAAAGCTGGCGAGGCGTCACATTTCATCGGCTACAGTGGGATATCGAGAAATACTCTGACGACTGTGGTTATGTGCCATGCAGGAGATGCCGTCTGACTCGATCAAGTCCGTCGAATCAGCGCAAGGGTCAGGTCAACCTCCCTCCGAGGACGGTTATGACGAATCTAATACTCGAACACGTGGAGATGCGAAGGTGATCCCATGGGTATCCTCTCAGAACCTGAAAGCCGAAGAACCACTGCCCAGAGTTCTCGTTCCCGATCGCTTTTCCCCAAAGCCCGAGTTTCCCTCTTGTTGACATTGTTGGATTCGAGATCCTGCGGGCTGACTATCATTTCGAAGATCCGCTAGACCACGACTGAAGCGTCTTCTTAAGAGACCTCCCGAGACAACTGCAATCAAGCCCCTGTGTATGGCCATGAGGCTGGCAGGATGTCTACCGGTGAGCTTCTCGCTGGCTGTAGGGCGCTGCAGTCAGAGCCACGACATCGCTCCTGGGCCTGAGTCGCTAGCGTCTTTTCAAGCGAAACAGCCAGGCGTCTCTTTCGCCGAGATATCGCTATCGAAACAGGGCAACGTCGACGATGGATCTGACCACGCGTTTCAACAGAGATCACGATTCGGCTAACCGCGGTAGGCCTGGATCAAGTACCGGTGGATGGCATCGCCTTCGTCATCCGGTCGCGCGACGACAGCCTTTTTTTCCGCACAGCCCTCTGATGGCTTCCTCTGAGCCGAATGCGAAAACCCAAAAGCGCTGATAGGAATCGAACCCATCTCCACTATATGGTACGACTGGCATACATCCTCAACGTCAATCGATCGGCCGTCGCAAGAATACCCGAATCGGGCGAGCTAACGCCACTCGACATAGCGACGACCGGGCAGTTTCTGGCCGAGCTGGGAGAGCCTCGCACCTGTAGACGATGGAAGACTATCCTCTCGGCGCATTTCTCTCCGTGTGCTACCCAGTACGCACGGAGATTGGCCAGGAAAAGAAGCTTAGCAGATGGCATTCTCGACTACTTTTCTCTCGTCTCGAGGGATCGACGAGGATTTGACAACTGCAAAGCAGTCGAGGCCCTACAGGCCGATATCTACTTCCATACATGAGAGCAAATGCAACGGCCGATAAACCACGACGTCGAGGGTCAAGGCACAGGTGAGTTGGCCGAGATCATCCGCATATCCGCAGTGCGGATCTCGCATAGGTCGCCTCTCTAAACGGGGCGTTGGGCGCCACAAACATCAATTTCCGCTACATGTCACATAGTTGGTGAGAACCTAAAGCAAATGAAGACTGGTCGGTGGCGACTCGGAGAGAAGCCAAGCTCAGGACTGGCAGAAGCGTACACGAGCCCCTGGCAAATTCACGCCTACCGTTTGCATCGCCAACGAACTTCGCGGGAGCAAGCATGAAGATCTCAATAGCGTTAGTGTGCCCCTTTCAGTTCAACGGCGCTAAGACTCGAGACTGACGGCGGCTGTCACGCAAAGTACGCCACATTTCCCAACGAGAGCCTAGGTCCGAACGACCGAGTCGTCATCCGGGCCGAGCACGTTTCAAGGCGGCAACTCCACGACGCTCATCCATCGTGTTGGGCATTGGTTCGGACTGGGGCACACGTTCGGCGAAATAGGGGAGCAGTTCATCATCCAAGACGGCTTGACAAATGCTACAAAGACTTTGGGTGTGAAGGATGTCGTCTACGAGTGCTCTCAGCTCCCGTGCTCGGGAGCCGTCGCCGTCGACATCAACAATTACATGAGCGTGAGCAATGAGCGTCTCCGTCTGACGTTGTTCCGTGCGCCAGCTGACGCCACAGCAAACCGTACTCTTCCTGTCGCGGCAAGACGCCGCGGGAGGGATCCACCACGGACCAGAAGGCGCGGATGTTTGCCAATGCGCTTCAGTTCCGCCGCGGGTATCAGACGGGAGAGTGCATGCCGGACGGCAAGGCGGCAGTGCGGGAGCGGTCTATCATGCAGGACGTATTGGATGGCAAGTGCCCTGGTTATGACAAGCAGGCTGACATCCTCATGGACACGCCGCCCAGTCTGGGAGCTCGGATGACGAGCTCACCAAACATGAGATGGACCGTTCTTCGCGGTCTGTGGGCAATGACGGTATAGTTTGGACGACCACCGCGTTGGACGCGGCGCCTCAACAGAGATTCGATGAACGTGTACGAGTCGCGGCCTCGCGATGAACGCCATTGTCCCACGTCGAGATGTGAGAAGGTGGTAGCTTCAGGGCCGCTGCAATCTTTGGTTCGAGCCATAATCACTCAAGACAAGGAGATGTGCAGTAGGATAAAAGACGTATTAACATTATATACCAGGCTGCTTGTATTGTTTTAAACTATACACCCGATCCCAGTATGTCCAGAAGCCATACAGAACAATGGTGCCGCGCCGGGCATTCCCAGCCTGGTGAATCGCTCATACAACATCAACCCATCAGACCATTTCATCGCACCTTTTTTCGCGTCAACAGGCGCAGGTGCATTCCAGCCCAGCCAGTTCCATGGCCAGTCCGGCACGCCGCCTGCCGGGTTCCACTTTGTCGCAGACGCTTCGCTTAGATGGCGAGGGCAACGACGACGAGGAGGGCGAGACCGCCGATGGGGGCCAGAGCACCAGCGCCAGCCTGGACGGGGGCGGTGGTGGTAGCGTTGCCGCCGGCGGCCACGTTGGTGGTCGCGGCCTTGGTGGAGGTGACGACGATGCCGCTCATGGAGGGAGTGCCGGTGACAGTGTTGAAGGGGAGAGACATGGAGCCGCTGGCAGAGGTCGGGATGCTGACGGAGGCAGCGGAGGAGGCAGCAGAGGCAGCGGAGGACACGGCGGAGCTGGCGGCACCACCGCCGGAGCCGGCAGCGGCGCAGAGCTTGTCAGAGGCGGGGATGACGTCGCCTGACGGTATCGTTAGTTATATGCACAGAAAGGTTGGGTGTCCTGTGTGAGGTAGTGGTGTGACATACTGACGGCCTTGTCGACACCGCAGGCGGCGATAACGCAGCTGGTGGCAGCGGCCTGGATGGCGGCCTTGTTGTCGGGCTTGCAAGTGCAGGCGTAGTCACCCTGACTGCAGGAGGTGGCAGAGGCGGTAGCCTTGGTCAGGCAGTCGCGGGCGCATTCCGGGATGACAGAGGCATCCTGGGCGGCGACGAAGGCGGCGAGCGCGGCGATGGCGATGGAGTACTTCATTTTGACGGTTGCTGGGGGGAAGTTGGTTGTATTACTACGAGTGTGAGTTGATAATGATAGTAGTGGTACGACTTGACACAGCGATGGTCGACTGATGAAGACAAGCGAATGTGGGTGAAAGAGATGGATTTGACATCACGCCGGAGGTTGAGGGATGTAGGGCTTTATGTAGACAGGCCAGAAGGGTGGATGGTTGCACGTCCGATGGGATGTGTGCGTAGTGAGTGAGAACCTTTGAGCTAGGGGGGGTGAAGCGAAGAGAGAGGTTGATCTCGGAGAAGGTTTGCATGCACCTGGTTGGCCGACCTGACTGAGCTGGGAAGACGACGGACCCTACGAGGTAGAGTGGCTGATGGCTGGAGCTAGAGCAAAGGGACCTTGCCTTGGCCTTGACCTGGACGGGGAGTGAGAGGAGGTGAGGCAAAATCCGGGGATGGAGGAGCTGGATTGCCTCATCCTTGCCATCCGCAAAGGGTCGTTGTTCGGCTGGCAGCTGGACGGACGGAGTGTGCATGCACGAGCTGCACTGCAACAGTATGATGAAAAAGAATCGAGTGACAACGGCTCGAAGGTAGTATGGCGGGGAGGCGAGGGTTGCAGAGGAGCAGGGAGTTAGTTGGATAGTCTGCACCGGTGGAACGGGGATCATCTCAGGTCAGGGGGGCCGGGCGATTTTGGACGGGCCTACCGCCCCGGCGCGTACGAATATGGAGACCACGGAGAGGACGTGAAGGATCTGGGAGGTGTGCAAGCCTCTGTATGGGCTCGTTCGGTGTCGATCTCGCTGGACATGTGAAGAATGAGACGGATTCCCTAGAATGGGTGTGGCACGACGCAGATTGTGTTGGGAAGCTGATTTCTGCATTTGATCGGGTGTAATTTCGGGCTTAGTTTGGCCATATTGTCCACTGACCCTAAATGCGCCGTTGGTGCTACACCGTGATTCATTTGGCGCTGTTTGGCGGACGACTCGTATTGAGTCAATCGCACATTGACAACTCGGGTGCGGATAATGATTCCATGTCATCGGTCTTACTATCCAGGGATTTTGACGTTGTTCTTGCGCCGCTTGCTGGGGAAATCTGGGGTGACCGGGGGCAAGCGGAAAGAATCTTGGCTCTCGATGACAGGGTGGATTCTGACAACTTCATGGCTGCAGACAGATTGCGCTGCGCATTCGTAGATGATGACGGGACCAGATATCAAACAGGGACTATCGCCCCTTTGGTCAGACGAATCTAGGGCTGAAGTCTCTGCAAACCAAGGTTTCGAGGCTGCAAGTCAATTGCAAAGTTTGTACTGAGGTGGCTGGGCCACAGCCGCGCACAAATGGGTTCTCGTTCCAACAAGCTGCCTGAACATTGTCTGGGTTGGACTCAGGCACTAGGGCAGAGGCGTTGCCGAGACAATGCGTCCTCGTATTACAGAAGGCAAACAAGCTAGATTGGGCCGGATGGGACGGTGAAAGACGAATAGAACAAGAGCCAAACGAGGACGCGAGAGGATGAGGTGGGCAGACGCAGGAACACGACGGCCACCAGCCCACGATCAACCCCTCCATCACAGTCCGCTGGGGTGCCCATCCGGTTGTCATAATATCCGGGCTTGATTGGACAGGGAAGCCCGCTTCCGCGTCCGTCCCGGCCTGGAGAAGGGAGGGGAGGATCGCTGTCCGTCTGGAGAGGCGCCAATTTCCCCCGCACGAGGCCATCCCCCACTAGGAACAGCGTGCTTAGGGAACCCCTGATCATGGCAGGCATGTCCAGGCCTACCGAGGCGAATATGCTGCATGAGAAAAGCAAGACTGAGAGAAGGAACGAAAGGGGAAAAAATCATATGATTTTGGGACTTTGTCTCCTGTCAGTGTTGATGATTGATGAGACTTGGTCCCTTTACGTGAATTGCTTTTCTTGCGCTGACGGCTGTCGAGGAGTTACCAGTCATTCCGCCAACGCAAGACAATGTAAATTTGGCGAAGAGACAAGGTCACCTCGACGGTTGGCCACTCACCATTTAACTCTAAACCAAAAACTAATGAACCGGTCTCCAAAGACCGTCGAAGCAGGCCTCTGGCTGGTTCAAAAAGGGGCAGTCCGGTCCTTTTGATGGGGCGGTGCAGGGATACGCAGTCAAAGTGCTATTCTCTCCTCGTGCCATCTCACTTTTCTGCAGCTCGTATGGTTTCGCCACCACCATGTTAGTGGCTGAAAGCTATGTGAGATCGCTCGATCTGGCGCCACGGTGTGCGTCGGTTATCTTGACGAGTTGGTGATTGGAGCCTGATGATGTTGAGTCAGTGACATCGGCAACCCTTCCTGTTTGCCAACTAGCCAGTCAGATCCAACCATGAGGGGTCTGCGAGTAAGGGTTCGGTTCGTCTCGCTAGAGGCCTATGAGATTGAGACTCCACCGACCTGTGGAGAGGCCCCCAGGATTCCGTTCTCAATACGCTTCGGAACCGGGAGCCAATATCCGTATCGGATGGTCGATAGTCTTCTTCGGTCTAGCTGCGTGGCTGCTGAGATGGTTCTCTTCATCACCTGGTAAGATCCAGCCGTATGCGCTGGAAATTGGAAGCAAGCAACAGCGAAGCGAGCGAATCTTGTGACTGGACAAATTTCGGCAGAAGACTCTCTGCAACCCACTTTTGGGAAGTGTTGCCCGACACCGGGGTTTGGTGAGAATAGCGTCGACATCGCCGTTTCATCCGTTCTTCTTTTTTAACTTGTAAATCAGCCAGGAAGACGTCGTATCGGCATGTTGAGGCGTTGCAGACGATCCCGTTTTCCATGGAGAGGGATCATCACCGTTCTTGGTCATTGACGCCGAAACCGAGGTTGCTTGTGATACGCGACCCCCCGAGCCAGCGTGACTGGAGGGTGACGTTGGTGCTTGCTTGATGCTCCTCTATATTCCGGCTCTCGATTGAATGTCTTGCCGATGCCGGCTTAACACGCCGCTTCGCTGCCCATTGGCTGCTTTAGCTCTTGCTTTGATTTCAATCTCGCGTAATTGATTCCGTTCATATCGACGCCTCAGATGACAACGAGCCTTCATATCTTCAGTTAGCTCCGGCTCAGCAGAGCCAAGTTTACATTGAACAGTCGCATAGAGCAAGTGGACTTCCGCATGCACGATTCTCGCTGAGAGGGAGACAACGCGTGCAAAGCTTTTTTTTATTTTCTTTTTTTCTTTCTCCTCGTTGGCAAAGAAGAAAACGTATTGCTGGGATAAGAAGGGTGGCTCTGGAAAGGATTGAGCAATGAAGTTCAGTGAAATGAAGTCAGTTTAAGGTATGCGAAGACATGACTTGAGCGTGGCACTTTGATCTGGAGGCGTCCCGCAGTCAAGCACGTCATGGATTTGGCAGATGGCATCAACAACAAGGGTTATATTGTCCCCAACTGCTGCCAACAGGACGTTCTCAATCGTATCTACAGGTTGTACTCAATCTCGAGTAGTTCTTAGGAAGACTTGTGATTCAAATGACATCCATGATTGACCGTGGAGCGTCGGTATTGTTCATAGAATCCAGAAATCCAATCCACTGTTAGGCAAGCGCGCGGGAAAATTGAGCGCTGGCATATGCACCATGCGGCTGCCAATACTCGATGTACGTCCTCCGAGCGGCTGTTGGAAGCTGCGTTCAGCTTAGGTAGCAATAAGCCTCAAGGGACGACTGGCTCGGATGATTGGGTGGCTCTAATGTCACTGCGTGAAGGTTGCGGCTTGTGATCGGATGTCGGCAAAAGACCGGCCTTCAGACGGAAAAGCATTATTATTAAGAGACGCCGGTAGCGATTGATGCTGAAGAAGTGTGCCGGCTCACATTGCCCAATTCCACCGTTTCATCTCATGTTATATCCTGGCTCGTCGACTGCGAGAAGGCTGGAAATTCGGTCAAGTCCAAGTAAGAAACTAGGCAGTCGACGATGAAGCTTTTGTCCAATATCATTGCTGCGAAGGGTACCTGGCGACATTTCTGAGGCGGTTTCTCGCCTCTCGTGATGTGGAACTAAGTGGTCCTGTACATAGCATGCTTAAAACAGATTCTATGCCGAGGTATAAGCTTGCAAGCTGACAGCTGGGATATGGCCTGCCGATGGAAGCTGAGCACAAAAGCTATCAAGCAATACTGCTGCCGCCGCGGCGCAGCTTGTTGACTTTGATTTCATTCAAGGCCAGGCCTTGCGTGATTTCGATTCATCATAAGCCCCTTTTCTTCTTGGAATTATCCTAGATGAGTTCGAAATTTACGCATCAACCCGAGCATGCAGAAGGCCTCACTGATTACTAGAACACATGCCTGGATAATCTTCACCAACATGCATTGAATACAGCAATGCGAGAGTTATCCTGATACTACCTCCGATTTAAGGTCTCAAGATTTGGCAAGACCAAAAGCCACCGCATAAACTCAACACCTAATCAACTCACTGAGTCATTTTCCCATACCCTGAAGACATGCATTTTACTACTTTTGCACTTATCCTCACTTTCTCTGTGGCCACATCAGATATGGACAGGCGACAAGACGTGCTCAGAAAAAGTCAAATGCAAGCATGAGAATACTACTGACATGCCACGGCGCAGATTACTGTACCTGCCAACGCACCAGCAAAAGAACCAGCCAGCGGGTGAGAATTACACGATAATGAAGTTTCATTTGAAGCCGAGACGCTGATGTTTGTCTGTAGTATAGGAAGCAAGGCAGACGCAGCCAGTGCGGTTGCAAATGTTCTGGGCAAAGTTGTCAAATTGGTCCAGGGAATGGTAGACAATGACATCAAGGTAGGTGTCGCATCCGATATGACACAGTTCAGATCAAAGACTCGGAGAACTCGTCAGCAACATCAAACATTCACCCAAAGCACCGTTGCACAAATACGGCAGAGAACTAAAAATAACGTCATCTTGTTGAGCATGGATGACGACTTCAAGGGGTCCTTCATCGACCGAACCAGCACAAAATACAAGGCAAAGGTTGGTTCTGACGTGAGGTAAGTTTACCTCCGACATGACCTATGACTTGAGTGAACTTCAACAGCCAAACAACCCATGACGTGATTCAATTCAAGGCGGGTTCATTCACTCTAAAGGGGGACGGAGGATTCCAAAATGTGAGGTCTTCAGACTGAGAGTTTGCCCACGAACGCTTACTAACTCATGAAGTGGGAGTGCAAGTAATAAAGCGCAAGGGCGCAATCTTGTCAGGCCAAAATTTCCGCGTCAGCTTGAAGGATACAGCAGCGACACAGCTCTAGCTAGAACCAAGGCTTTGTGGGTTCTTCAATTTAATTTGTAACTGACTGTACAATTATCTGTCACTATCGTAAAACAACATCGATCTGTCTTGCCGCGTCTAGAGGCGTTTTCCGCTCCATGACGACGTGGTATTGTCCCATATCCTCCTGGTACTCTCTTCGGACGATCCCGTTATTCGCAAACAACAATTGCTTGTTTCCCAGAATATGATGGCAGACTGCAAGCTGGTCCCCGTTCAAGGACTCGGTTCTTAGGAAGTTTGTCGACCTTATGATCGTTTCGTATGATCTAGAATCCCAGATCCCATCCCGGCGAGGGTAAGCCTTCAGCAACTGATGCGCCTCATGCCTGACTTCTTCATCGAAGCATAATACTCCCACGAGCATCAACGGCCATGACGGGCTGCTTTCCATCGTAAACACCTCCTTAGAATGACCTTGTCTTTGTTGCTGTCCGGTGAGCCATACTCTACCCAGGGAGGTTATTGCTCTGAAAGCAGGAGTGGATTTCTCGATGAGGTCGACGTCGCTGTAATAGAGACTCTTGCAGCATAGTTCGAGCGATAGAAAGTTGAGCCTCAGGCTGACCATCTGCAGGTTTATCTTTGGGTTGGATGCCCTCTGCCTCACTGCATCCTTCATCAAAGGCTTGAACCGCTCACGCCATCGCTCCATCAAATCAAGGTAGTTCCTAGAATCCTCCAGCGTCATCTTCTTCATAGGCTGAGGAACATCACGCTGGAGCCCCTCAAAGGCGAATCCTGAGTTCATCTTGGATTGACGGATAATGTGGTGCTGGGTAATTTCCCACCACTTTTGGGCGTCCGACATGTCGTTGAATGTTGCCGGAATCTCGTCGATGGCGTAGCGGCTTCTCCGCCCGCGGCAACACCACGGCACGTATGTTTCCGTTTCTTCGGGGTGGTGACCGTTGAGACTCCACGCAAACATGGTAAAGCGACGGAAGCTATCGTGAATCTCTTGCACCAGTCTCGGGGGGCATTCGCCAGCCACCCCCTGTCGTGTGACTTGATCCAGCATTTTGCACCCGTGATCCATATGTTGCAACGCAGCGACATGATTGCCTTGCAATGACTCAAAAGTGACGAACAGCAAGCATGACAAGAGAGCACGCGGAAAGCTCTTCTTCGACTGCTCGCTATTCCTAACAATTTGGATCGCCTTTCCGTAGTGTTTGAGCGCTTCGGCCGTGAAAGGACCTTGCCCAGATGTTCGCTGCTCGAGGTTGTGACTGCCCATTGTTGCCGCGCCAATAGCGAAAGCTGCGTGGCGGATGGCTGGCTCCTCTCGGGCAATCTGGGGCATCAGATACGACATCAGGTCTGACGGAAACAAGGTGAATTCCTCATTGAACGACATCCAATATTCGAAGTGATCCTTCTGGAGCTGATTGGTGAAGAGTTGAGATTCATAGTTGGGCTTGATAAGAAGAGTGCGATTCTCTCGGGCTTGCTTCGCAACCGCAGATGCCGTGGGCTTCTGGACGTAGCCCTCGCATGTTCTCTTGGACTTGGCGCAATTGAAGCATGAGGGTTTTGCTTCGTCACAGCGAACCCGACGCTTCCTGTTAACGTCGTCAGTCGTCCTATTCGACACTGAGTACGCGAACAACGCTATCCACACTCACTTGCATGTGACACAGCCCGATCGGGACTTTGTGGTTTTACTCCGGTGCGCTTTCGGTCGACCGTCCACGGCAAACTTGAGCACAACCGGGCGCTGCCCGGCACTTGTCCCGACGGTTCCGGGGCTTTGCGCAGGGGCGCCTTCTGCCGCGCCCGGCATTTCTGCAGCAACTTGCGCTGGCGTACCGACAGCAGGGTTCCTAGGGGCTCTTTTCATTGTGAGATAATCTGCCGGTAAGAAACGGATCCTCGCGAGAATAAAGCAGGCGGGTAGGGTTGATATTTAAGGAGAAAGATGCCTGGAGGGGTAGGAATAAAGGCCCTCGAAAGGGGCTTAGGTGATAATCTGGCGCTTCAGGGGCATTGAGCGAATCCTCCAGAACGCGATTAGAATACCCCGGTCGCCGGGTCTTCTCGCATCGGCCAAGCCCGGTGTGCTTGTTGCGGCCATTCAGCAAACAACGCTGTGCAGCATGACGCAGTTTCGCCGTTCATCGTCCAATACCGATATGAAGTCAACAGGTCTTGATTCTTTTTAGAAGTCATTCTAGTTAGAGAGGAGACTGTCCCTTTCGCAAACCAAAAAACCATCTGTCTATCATTCTTGTTTAAAGGAAGCTTCATTTTATACCCCTTGTCACAAATGATAGCATTAGGAATACGACCTTGCCAAGCTTGGAGGGATGTGTGCACTGCCATGGGCGCAGCCAAGGCCGCAAACGGCGGTAAGGCGTGAAGTCCAGGCTTCTAGACGAGAAGCCCATCTCAGCCTCTTGGGTATCAGGTGGCTTTCGGTAAGACATCACAGGTGAACGACTTCCAACTTGAACGCCAATGATATTTCTTACGCGTGTTTGGAAAAAACTCAGCGATATGTTCAAATTGATTTGTAAACCCGTCGCTATGTAGCTCAGATAGTTAACTTGTCGATTGACCCCCCTGGCAATCGCGAAATTGCAAACACATATGCTTATCGTGTGGAATTTTCTTGGGAATCTGTCGCCATTGGTAGAAGCAATAGCGGGCGAATAAAGGCATACGGAACGAAAGAAGGTCTCAATATCGACGTGTGTATTTTTTCGGAGTCTATCTCATCAAGGGCGTACGGACCGAAGGGCTATATGTACCCGCCCCGGAACGGGTGGGGACCGCGCGGGCCGCGCAAGTGAACCGCATCCCGCACGACATAGGCCAAGTGCGATCTTTTCACCCAAGGACTTATATTGCGACTTGTTTTGTGGCTACGTATCATTTATTTTCTTGTATTCTTTTTAAGGTTTGTGTTCTAGACATAGTCGAGTTGCCATGTAAATAACCACGCATTACCCGTCACCATTTACTTCGCAAAAATCGAGCATCGAGCGCGGGGCAACCAGGATATGCGTCAAGGGCCCATAGGCTTGATTCTATATGCCACACCAAGGCAACGACAACAGCGCCCCAGAGAAGAGTGAGCCGAATCGTGTGGGTGGCTCAATTCAAGCTTTGCGCCACATCTTGAAGCTGGCTCCCTTCGCACGTCGTCTTACTCACCTGTTACCTAAGATTTCGAATGCGAGGAGTTTATGATTTCAATCCACTTCTCGATGAATGCAGCTCAAGTTGTCTCGCTTCTACGGCCCTTCGTCACTGCGAAGTCTCCAGACAACGAGCTACATCATACGATACGCCGCCTTCATAACCATCTGCGTAACTCACGAATCACTCCAATCCAGGCCGTCATGGAATGTTTTTGAGCGTGTCGTATGTTGAAATAGTGCATATTCGCACGTCTTCCCATTTTTGTAATGATGGAGTGAAGCACGCTCGGCTACTCCTAAGGGCTGCGAGGAATGTAAATGACGACCAGGTCCGCAAAGGTCTTAGTGATCAACGCTTACGATTGAGTAAGTCTTTTACAATAGGATAGACTAAGATTTTTCGAGCGGTGAGTGCATGTAATTCGCAACAACCCGCAGACTGTAGAACGTGCACTGTGACATTGAGGGTTTTAGTTGCTTTGATTGTCTGGCGGACGCCTCGACCTCAAGTCTACCGTATCGGAGAGTATCCAATTGAAATGAAATGACAGTAAGAATCCGATCTTGCAATCGATTTGGAAGTGGGAGTCAGCTATTTAGAGTTTGTTGGGCTGCAGGAGCTGAAAATCCTACGAGATCAGCCAGCAAAGGACGACTTTGCGACCCACGAAGGATTGAGAGAAACACATGTGGAGTCAAGCTCCTGGGATGGGTGCCTAAATGACTATGATGCGCCAGTGTAGCCTCACCTGAAAGCACCAAACGATTAGCAAGTGATTCTGTGGAGCATCGTCAGAGGTTCTTCGCGTTCCTTGCTTTCGTCGACTTCGTCGAATGCTGCTTGACTTTCGTCGGCTAAAATACTAGTAGATCAGACTTTCAACAAACTAATAACACACAAATCGGTGAAAGGTTTGTGCCGATAATCGCGTTGGTTTCAAAGGTGAGATATTGACGCGACCCACGCCCCTGAGCAGGGCCTCCTGCTCCATATGCCGCCGAAGTACGGAATCCTCCAAGCCAAAGACATCTCCTCAAGACGAAAGGACTCGTCACAATGTCTCACACAATAGTGCGGGGTTAAACGAAAATCTTGCCATATACAGCTGCATTTATCGCTCAAGGCAATCCTTCGAGTTCAATCTTGGGTGTCTGGACGCGAGATTTGACAAAAGACCCCTTCCGAAGGGAGCAAGACCAGATTGTGCGCACTACCGACATTGCCGAGAGAGGTTCTACGTCGATTTAGGACTCTAGAGATACCTCATGGAACTACAGACCTTCCACACATGGCATACTTCGAAGGCATATAGGAGGGCAAGGGGTTAGGGGGAATAAGTATATAAGGGCCGATTATATCCAGGGAACCAAAGAATACACCAGGCTTCTCGAGCAATCATTTTCCCGGCAAGAAACGAATCTCACAATCTTCCACACTCTAAACCAACATTATCCACTAGCTACCGATCTTCCAACATGAAGTTCTTCACTGCTACCATCATCATCGTCTTCGCCGCCGTGACCGCTGCTGTCCCTACAGCGGAGCCCGCTCCTGCCCCCTTGGACTTCGCAGCTCTGGCTGAGACTTTTTACGGTATGTACGTCTAGCTCAGACCCATACTATATCTTGCCCGTCATCAAGATTATAACGATCTGTATTCCTGGAGCGGATAACTGTGAAGATAAGAAAGTGTCGGCTAATTCGTGAAATCATCAAGAGCGAAGCCTTGAACCTCAGAGCTTGAACAAGCGTTGCGATATGGATTTCTACGAAACCTGCATGGGCACTTGCAACAACCCTACCTGCCCTGCTTGTAACATCGGTTGCGTCATTGGCTGCTGTGGCTCGACTGGCTGCTGCTAAATTTGAGCCTCTCTATTAAATTTCGGGCGGGAAGAACGAGATCGGGTGAGAACGATCGTGACACTGGGCATACTGGTCCAGGAAGCAAGATTGATCAACATCGATCACTTGTACCATCTCTAGCTCCACCTTAGCCTCAACAAATATAGAATCACTCGTTTCGAAATCTGAGAAGGACTCGCTACCTGTGCTCATGGGCATGCGCTGAAGAAAAACCAGCAACGTCACCCTTAGTAGTTGGAGTATCTGTGTCCTCATCTGATGTAGGCATCGTATTGCATGCGAGCTGTCCATTTTCACGTAGACCTGCGTTCTATTGGTAATTGGTAGATGCTCCGAGTATGCGTGTTACTACAGCGTGGCAGCCAGGTGTATTGAACAATGTTCAAAGTGCCTTCATCGATCCTTCAACTTCCAAGTATTGCCCACTAGTGCTGTGTTGCTTTCATGCGCTTCCTCATCTGCATCGCTATTGAGTGTCGGCCGTCGCAGCTTCCTCAGTATACGTAGAAGACAGTCGTCTCGTTATCGCTGGCTCTGAGCTTCTTGTTGCGGCGTACCATGATAATCCTCGCCAACCATGCCAAAAGTGCCGTCATAATACTGAAAGCCGCAGAGCTAGCCATCGCCATCACGTATCGCGGCTCATCACTCTTTGGCCACAAATAGGGCGTCCAGATGAAGCTGATGTTCATGATCATGGTTACCATACTGATGGCGACAGCCTTCTTCTCCTTGGTCTGACCGCAAACGCTGCCACACCAGCCAAGAATCAAAGAGTTCACACCATATGTGCCTGCAAATGTCAGATGAGGGTCTTCTCTCGAGGGATAGATCGAAGCTTACCTATCGTGAAAATGCACATTGCGATGTATCTTCCCACGGTACTCATGGTTGCGGGGGCGATTGCGAACCCTATCACCGCCACTGCCTTAGAAATGGTAATGTGCCTGCAACGCAAACAAAGAAGTTAGCTGCTGCGACTCCATCTACAATAAGCCTCCAGAAACATACCAAGTCCTCTCATTGAACTTTCCGGAGGACCAGGATACGGCGATTGTGACCGCGCCAGCAACGAGGTAAGGTGGGCAGGTGAGAACCAGGGTAATGGTAGTGTTGAAGCCGAGGGTTTCGACAACGGTCGGAAACTGAGAGATAAGTGTCAATACGTGAATACGCAGAGCTGTGTAGTAAGTGTACTTACGAAATTCTTGAAGCCGTTGGCAGCGAGATGCATGTGAGCCATGAAACAGAAAATCCAGACCATGGGGTCTCTGGCTGCCTGCTTTAGACCATTCAACGTGCTCGTCTCGCCCTTGTTGGCGACCGTGTCGAGCTCCATGCGGTTATAAGCGAGGTCCCGCTCTTCTTGCGTCAACCACTTGGTGTTCTGAGGGAAATCGGGCAACAGGAAGTATCCGACCACTGCGATGACGAAGGTCACAGCACCCTGGAGGATGAAAAGCCATTTCCACCCAGCAAGTCCGCCGGCGCCGTCCATCCCATGGAAAATACCAGCCGCAATCAGACCCGCAAAGGCCGTGGCGAGAATGTTTCCCGTGTACAAGATGGCGATGCGCGTCGCGACCTCCTTGCGCGTATAGAAAAGGGAGAGAAGATAGACTGCGCCTGGGTAGTACGGGGCCTCCGTAACACCCAGAAAGAAACGAGTGAGGAGGAGGCCGGTGAAGTCTTTGGCGACGGCCGTCAAAGCGCTGACGACAGCCCAAAGCATCATCATAATTCCCTGTTGACAGGTTCAGTCTTCCATTCTGCATAACGGTTGATTTATCTCGTACCATGTAGCGGCTAGGACGTGTTCGGGTCAGGAACATGTTGGAGGGAATCTGGCCCCTAAAATGGAAGTGGTTAGTCGCGACTGGCGAGGGGAAAGCATATGGAAAGAACCCTTACAAGATATATCCTACAAACAAAATCGAGACACAGGTCTGATATTCTACGGCCGTGTGGTTAGCTATGAAGGATGCGCCCACGCGAGTAGTGAGTTTGGACATACCCGTGCTACTGAGGTTCAAATCTTCCTCGAGATCGTTGAGACGGGCTAGAGCGATGGCATTTCTATCAAGATACTGCGGAATTTTAGGTTAGTATGGTTGATTGTAGTGACACGAATGGTTTTCTTACGTTCAGCCAGTACATAGACCATAGCATCGGCTGTTTATACGTCAGTGAAATCCTCAAGCAAGCTGATTTAACTTACCATGATCCATCTGTCTAGCTTCTTGACGAGTGCAATTTCCTTCGGGTCGGTCTTTTCGTGGGCACCTGAGTAATCGACCCTGCCATCGGTCCTGGGGATGGGCTTCTCCGGATTCTCGTCCTCGAAGAACTGAGGCTCAACGTCCTTTCTCTTGCCGCCGTCATCGATGATCTCAGGGTTGGAGTTGATAGGAGCCATGATGCAGTGGGTCAAGACTTTGCGGAAGTCTTCAACGCACTAGGAAGATCAGAAGATTACGAGAAGATGCTGGTTGCCGCTGTCTTATGAATCGAAACACCACGGCACGGGACGCTGACCTCATAGTCTCAGCCTTTGGGATTGGGGTTCTTTTGTAGTTATATAAGGTGGGGTTGCCCAGCCTGCGAGCCCGCTCGTGGGACAAGGGCGAAAGACCGCTTGAGCTCTCTTCAACAACTCGCTTCCATGTTTTGACAGCGATCATTCAGCTAAAGACAGGGATTAGGTTACATTTGGGACTCACACACCGGTTCGCTCTAATGATACAATGTTTCTTTGTTTTGCCAAGTCATGCCCGACATGTTCCGACAATCCATGACTGTTGGATCCTCATCACCACGATCATCGCATACCAGGAGCGCAAATGCGGGCGTCTGGGCGTATGTAAGCCGGCTACGTACTATAATCAGCATCGGCAGGATACCTCACTGGTCAGAGTCGTGCAACAGAAGACGTGTACCAAGAGAATACCAAGCAAGGAGGTCACATTGTTACTCTTACCCCGTCACTTGGCGAAGGTTGGTGTCGA
Source organism: Colletotrichum sansevieriae (assembly GCA_026260285.1). NCBI lineage: Eukaryota > Fungi > Ascomycota > Sordariomycetes > Glomerellales > Glomerellaceae > Colletotrichum > Colletotrichum sansevieriae. The sequence goes on along the minus strand of JAOQIF010000218.1, from coordinate 37,113 downwards.
TCGAAGGAAAAAAAGCCCTAACATGAGTTTCTTGTCATACTTGTAGCATGTCAGACTGCCGGACGAGGGTGATAAAATTCGCCAGAAGCTTCAAGATGGACGGGAGAAGATGGTCTTGGGTCTGCGACTCTGTCTGACTCGGTAGCATTCAGCCATTGACGGAGGTCAGAATTCGACAGGGTAGTCAGGATGACCGTCATCACATTTTCTCCTCTGGCGACACTCGTGTACTGGTGCACTTGCTTGGGTCGTGTACGAGGTTTGTGAGCTACGTATCTTCTCCATCCGGGGTAAAGGAGTTTGTTCGGTGGATAGACGCCATCTCGCTAAAGGACCCCCGCGTTCTCTCATTCGCGTTCGGTCAGCCTGCCACCTTGGTTGCGTGGCTCTCCGTGGGGAGAACGGGGTGTGCGGACGCATGGATGGCCAAACAACAGCAAAGCGTTCAGTGCGGTCTAGATTCGTAAATATACATACTACGGATGGTCTGCCGAGAGCGAAGTGCACGCGGGCTCCAAGAACGTGGCGCCGCGCCAAGCAGCGCCAACCAGTACCTTGCCACAACTTAATCAGCTGTGCCAAAAGAAAAAAAAAGACAAAAAAGGGCAGGAAGCTATAGGGCACTGTTTCGTCCTACCTGAATCTCTTTGGTGAAAAAGGTGCCATAGGTTGGGCTGTGTTGCAAGGTTTCTTACATCAGTTCATGTCAGACTTGGACAAGCCCTCATCTTGACACTTTGAGACGAGTTCTTCGTTGGATCGGCAGTTGGCCGACAAGAAAGCTTTACGATGGCACGACGCTAGAAGCTTTTCAGGCACTAGAATGTCAGTAGATTCAGCGAAATAAGCTCTCGGGAGAGCTAGGAATGTCTTGGAGCTGATGAGATATGGTGGTGAGCTGTTGTCTGGTGTCGTGGGATAGACTCGCGTCTCTTAGGTAAGGATTCCGAAGAGCCACTCACATGCAGGTTGGACCTGGCTATGGGAGGACAGGGTAGTTGGACCACACATGCGGTGGTCCAAATGTCGCTGGCTCAGGATGATGTGGGAGTGCAGATGACCATTCAGGAAGGGCAGTTTGACCTGTCCATCCTTGTGAATACCATTCGGATCATGAATCGAGGGCAAAGGGGAGCCTGTGCCGACTGCAATGACTCCAGCTTTTCTAGAGAGGCCCGCTATACTAATACTAGAGACGAACTCTTTGGGGAATTTGCTCCATCTGGGTTCTCCAACAGCGCGTCCCCGGATTGTCAAGGTGGGTTGACAGTCGACCAAAGCGACGTGGCGATGATTCCCCGGATATCAGACCCCATACTCCAGATCGACTTCATCTCGGAGCCCACATCTAGGAGTCTTTGCCTTCTGTACATTTGCAAGCTAGCCAGATGGCGGCGTCATCAGGCCTCAGCTATTGTAAGTCCTGATAAGTCCTGATGCTGCTGACTATGAGACATATTCCATCCTCTCTCCCGTTTTTCTTCCATCCCAAGCCACCCCCGTGAGGGGCGCCGGATTGCATTTCTCGTTGCCAAGACGTCTAGTGCCAAAATTCAGAAACCCGAGTGGAAGGCCAAGAAATGCCCAGCGCCAGAAGGCAAAGCTGGGCATGCATGTCCAACGTTTGTTCTCGGCGACTTGGCGAGAGGGGAAGAGGAGGAAGTCTTATATTTGTTCGACCTTTGTAAAGTTGAGTGCTACATGAATAATAATAGCGGATCTGAACCCAAAGAGTACCTCGTGATTGTTCGGCCACCCCGTTTTACCCCAACCTTCCCAAGGCCCAGAGTCTTGGAGCATCCACATCGGCCATAATTGGCATGGTTGGCTTCCATCAAGATTGGAACTCCCTGCTGAATTGCCAGTGGGTGACGCCGGACTGAATACCGCAAGTTGTGGCGGGATAAAGGCCGATCAAGAGGCCTGCAGGGCTCGGTATCCGCACTCATCCATCGTGCTTGGGAGCCGGTGAAGCTTAGCAAAACTCATGATCCAGATGACTTACCTTAGCAAAAGCATCCCCATGGGGTAGTCTGCAGCTTAGCATAAGGACGAACAACGTTCGGTTCATATCGGGGCCAATGTGGGGCTGATGATTGGGAGAACCTTGAACGTAACAACTCCCCCAGACGCGTAGGAGTTCGGGGCTCGCAAACTATTGAATAATACGGGAAGTTCCGTAGCTATAATAAGGGTACGGGAAGTTCCTTAGTTATGCTATATATGTATAAGACATAGAATCCCCTTACCTAAAACTATAGGGAAAGACCTAATAACAATATTGATATATTATATATTATGAATAAGCTTACTAAATCTAATAATTAATAGTCTAAATACGATAATTCCTAATTAAAGCTATTATTAATTAATAGCTTATTTATAAACCTATTCTAGGTATAGATAATTGTTTACATTAATACTAATACTTCTATTACTATTTATTGTTACTTCTAACTTATCTCTATTAAATTAATTAAAGTTAAAGCTATTATAATATTAACTCTATTTAAATTATTAATAGTTATCGTAAATATTTAAGAGGATTAGTTTTTATAATCATAATAAACTAAATCTATCTTAGTTTTATATAATATTTAAGATTATATCTTTTCTAAGCTACTTAAATAAAAGCTGTAGAAAGATTATATATAAGAACTAATAATTAATAAACCTACCTCTTTAATTTTCTATAAGAAGATAGACCTAATAATACTAATAACCTTATCATTAGTAATATAGGGATTAGATTAAACCTCTATTATATAGGGATTAGAATAAATAAGAACTCAAAGTATATCTCTATTAATATATTAAAAGGTTATATCTATTCTAAACCTCTTAAGCAAAGATTAAAAAGAGCTTAATAGCCTCTTTATATTATAAGAGTTTTAATATAAGGAGTATACAGCTTAAAAGAAGTAGACCTCTAAAATAAGAGAGAAGATTTAGTTAATAATTCAGTTAATTTATATTAAAGTATTATTTAAAATAGAACATAATCTCCATAAATTAATAAGATTAAGAATTAATTTATAATAATAAATACTTAAAAAACTGATGAAATGGTTATTAATATTAATTAATTATATAAATAAATAAAGACCTAAGAGATTACTAACATAAATAACTTAAAGGAGTAGTACTAGAAATAAGAGGATAATATCTATAAATTATAGAAATACTCCCCTGATATATTTACTACCTACTTATAATTTAATAACTTTAATAAGACTCTTAAATCTATATTTTTTAAAAAATATAAGCTCTAATATATATAATATATATTTAGAAGTAACTAGAGAAAAAATTAATTAACTTTAAGAAAGTTATATATAATATAAGGTAGTAGATTAATAAACTTCTAATATTAATAGACAAGAGTCCTTAAAGAAAAAGAAAGATATTATAAGAGGATTATTCTTAATATCCTCCCTATTATTATTATATAAGCTTTAAAAGTAATAAGGAGATAATAATAAAAAGAAGAACCCTAAGAAGAGGATTAGAGAGGAAGCTAGAGACTTATAATATATAGCTTATAAGATATATACCTATAAGTATAATAATTATTAATATTTAAATAATAAAAAGGTATTAAAAGGATAGAAACCTAGTATAAAGATCTTATTAAGGGTTAAGGAGAATATTAAGATAAAACCCTTATTTAAGGAGTATATTAAAAATCTTAAGTAATAATTACTTAGTTATGAAGGGACTATCCTAGTTTTATTTATTTTAATTAAGAATATATACCTATTATAAGATTTAGTAATTAATAATAGAGGATTAATAATAATTCCATAGGTATTACTAAGTACTAAAAAGCGACTTTATATAAATAGGAACCTAGAAAGTCCCTATTAAGAGATATAGTACTATTAATATAATAATTACTAGGAAACTTAGGATTAAATAACTTATCCTATAAGGAGTTATATATTATAGCGACTTCTATATTAATATAGTTTCTTAATATCTACTTTATAAGAAAGGATTATAAACTAATTATAGCTTAGGAAATAATTATTTATATAAGAGGAACTTTAAGTATATTTATAAATTATATTATTAATATACGTAATAAGTTATTAAATTACTAAATATAAAGGTAATAATAGTTATAACTTAAAAGTATAGTTATATACCTTAAAAGCTATCGTTTATAGATATATACCTTTAGTATTAAAGGATAGGATATCTAGGACCTAAAGCCCTTACTTACTTATATAAATCTATTAGAGGAGCTTATATAATATTAAATAATCAATTTAAGTACTTAAAGATAATTTATTATAGTACTTATAGAGAAGTAAAAGTTTTATAAATTATATAAAGAGCACTATAAGAATCTCTTAAATAGTTAAAACTAGGAGAATATATTATATTTAACCTTTATAATCATAAGGATAGAGGACTCCTTTTAAGGCCTTTTATACTTATTTTTAGCTATACGAGTTCTTAATACCCGAAGTCTTATATATAAGAGCCTATAGCTATAAGGCTTTTATACTTATAAAAGAGGCTTAACTTTAAGAAAGAAGACTTAAGCGTTTATCTCTAAGGGCGTGGATTAGGTATCTTATTAAGTATAATTTGATAAACTAATACTAAGTATAAAACCTAATACAAAATCAAGTATATATTATAAGAGATATAATATTTAATAAATAATAATTTAGTAATAGATTATTATAAACTATCTTTAATAACTTAAAGATAACTAACCTTAAAGAGCTTAGATAATACCTCGATTTAGCTCAAAATATAGAGGAGGAAATTAAGGTTTAATAGAAGTTAAGTAAAGTCTAATAGAGTTTAATTAATAACTCTACTAATAATACAATCTATAATAAGATTAAAATATTTAGAGACATAATATTATTATAAGAGGAATATAAAATAGATAAACCTTATTCAAACTCTAGAGAGAATAACTTAGAGAATTAGATAGATATAAGTTAGAATAACTTTATAATACTATTAAAAACTCTATTATTATATTTAGTAATATAAAGTCAAAGTATAAGAGTATTTATAATTAAACAAAGTTATAAGAGATATCTTAGTAACTTTTAATTAATCCCTATATTAAGAATTATATAATTAGTAGCGTTTAAAATAGGTATAAACTAAGGAATAAAGGCTATATATTACTAAAAGTATATCTATTTAGGAATTAATATAAAATCTAGCGAATCTAATAATAACATAGAAGGTATATAAACTAGGTTTATAATTAGGATAGCGATTATAGATCTACTACCTTTACCTTACTACTATTTACATCTTAGGAACTATTTATATAAAGAGGAGTTCTATAAGGCTAAAAGATATTATCTTAAAAGCTATAATTAAATAAAACTTTAATTAATAGTTAAAGTAATAAAAAAATAAAAATAATAAAGCCTTAATTATTAATAGGTATCTACCTATAAGTTCAATAAAGAAAGCAAGCTTAAGAGGTTTAAAGCTTAACTTATAATAAGAGAGGATTAGTAAGTAAAAGATTAAGTTTAAGATACTTATATAGCTATACTTATAGGACTTCTATTTTAAATATTAATAGTAATTATAATAAGGTTTAACTTTTAACTAAAGTAATATAATACTATAAATATATTTACATATATATATATCTTAATAAAGAAATTTATATAAAATATCTAGCGAGATATAGGGATTAATATATTCTCCTAAAGCTAAACAAAGCTCTATATAAATTTAGAAGATTACCTCTCTTATAGTAATAATATTTGTAGAAGGGACTTTAAGATATTTAATATAAATATATTAATAAGGAAAATTACTATCAGTATAAGAATTAATTAATTTTTTTCTATTATATTAATAACTATTATTATTATTATTATTACCTTAAAATAAAAGAAGAAGAAATAAATTAAGATATTTAGAAGATAAAAGAGGAGTATTATTTTAAAAGTATTAATCATCTTAAATAGGTCTTAGGCATAGAGATTACTTAAGATTAGCTAAAGTAAAGGCTTTAGATATTATAGAGATTATATATTAAAAAGGTCTAGAAATATCTAGGCCTTAAGATATATAACTAGCTACTAAAGAAAACCTATTAAATACTTATAAGTATAAAAGAGTTAAAACCTTATTAGTTATGGATATCTCTAAAGTAAATAGTAGTATACTAATAAAAGGTTAGATTAATATTATATTTAGCTGTTATAATTAGACCTAATATAGCTTTTATTATAAGCTAACTTACTTATTTTAATTATAATCTAAGTAATAATATTAATAAGTAGTAGATTAAATACTTATTTACTTAAATAATATAAATGACCTATACCTTAAGTTTAATATAAATAAGGGAACTACTAAAGATAGCTTAATTATTGCTTTAAATACTAGTTTTACTAATAACTTAATAGATTATAAGAGTTTATAAGTATTTATAATAAAACTCTATAAAGGAGTTATTAGTTAGAGGGCAAATAAGTAGGATATAATAAGTATATTAATAATAGAGGCTAAACTACTAGCCTTATCCTAAATAGCAAAGAAAGGATTATTTATAAGCTACTTAATTATAAAGCTTTAAGATTATTAACCCTTATTATTAAAAGTTAAGATCTAAGTTAATAATTAATAAATATTTAACCTAGTTATAAAAGAACTAGAGCACTTAAAATTGCAACTTCGCTATATATAGATTTATAATTATTAGCTATAATAGGGTGTTAAAGAAGGATAAATTAAAGTGAAATATACCCTACTAGCAGAGCTTGTAATAAATAGACTTATAAAGTCTCTCTAGTAATAGGAATATATAAATCTTATTAAATAAATAAATCTAATAGAGAAAAACTATAATAGTAACTAAATTAGTTAGATTTATGATTAATTATTAGAAGACTTAGCTAGGTTTTTATAAGAATAACCTTTAAAGTAGGATATAAGATAATAATAATAAATATCTACCTACTTATAGACTAATAACTTTATTCTTAAGTACTACTTATTATTATTAACCTCAGAGTATATAAGTTTAATAAGAAAGGGGAATATATTCACGAGGGAAATAAAACCTATTATAACCCCCTTATATTAGTATTAAAAAGATACTATTAAGTTATTTTATTATTACCTCGCCTAATAATACTATAGATCTTAGTAAAGCTATATATTACTAAAGATTAGAAGTTAATATAGAGCAAAGAGCTACTTATATACGCCTAATTATTAATATTAAGGAGAAGATCATAAATCCTTATAATATATACTCTAGTATCCCTAATAATAATAATCCTAGAGAGATAATAAATATATAAGTTAGCTATAAATACTAATATACTTATAACGAGGAGAAATAATAGAGATTAGTAATAATATTTAAGTATAAATGATACTCTAAAGACTTTAGTAATAGCTATGTAGAATATATATTATCTAATAACGTTTAGTGAAGTCTAAATAGCCTTATTAGAGAAGGCGTACTAGATAATATAGAAAGTTCTATAGCTATCATAAGGATATAGGAAGTTCCTTAGTTATATTATATATATATAAGACGTAGAATCCCCTTACCTAAAACTATAGGGAAAGACCTAATAATAATATTAATATATTATACACTGCGAACAGGCCTACTGAATCCAATATAAACTCCAACTTGATGCATCCAATGACCCTCCGGCCGGAAGGGTCCGCTTAATAGGAATATTAATTTCGTGGCACCGCGTTTTGGTCACCTCATCTTGGTAGCCTCCCTTGCGCAGCGTTGCTTCCTAAGGTCCCCGTGCCTCTCTTCTGGGGACCCTGTAAGCTGGAATGCTGCCGCTGTGCACTCCTACCAGCGCAACCCACACCGGCCATCCACGTCGAGGTATCTTATACCAAGACCATTATGCAATGCTATCAGCTGGGCTCAAGCATCGATGCCTCCATGTACATGTGTCTCATTCTTTGTGGTTCAAGGCCTCATGTACTGATTACGAGAATAAGCATTCATGGGTAGTGGCATACAGATCGAAAGAGACCCTACATCTCGGAGTGTCTCTTTACAACTAAAACTCACCCGCCCGCTTCTTATTGCCTGATCTCGAAGGCCCAAGCCAGAGCACATTCTATATATTTCATGTTTAACGCCTGTCTAGAAATTGGGCCTCTCGTGGAATTAGTTACTCCTTTTTTTCTTTTTTTTCGTTCCAGAGTCACCGCAGGCAGTAAAGCTGCTAGTAGCCACAACAGAGGAGTCCCATGACGACATAACTTTTGATACGAAAGGTAGATAGACTCCAGACCATCGGTCTGACCGATTCAGAATTACGATCCACCCACGCAAAGCAGGCGATGTTTGAGACATGGCTATCAAGAACGCTCTTGATCTGGCTCCAAGGCTATCTTCATCTCGCTGGCCGGCTTGTAGAGTATTCCAATCAATATTTGCTTTGCTGTTCCAGCTGTGGATGCTGTGAGCTACCTATCTTATTATAACATCCTTGACCTGGTATAATGCCGGTCGGTTTTACACACAAGCTCTCGTCTTTTGGTATGATTTGGTGCAAAAGGCATGTTGTGTGCGGTTTCGGGGCCCATTAAAGTGACATATTCTGATCGAGGACGAGCCGGGTTGAACTGCCATGTATGTTCACTGTCAAATCTGCTCAATCAGTCCCGATTGTGGGTATAGAGTAAGACTGTCAGCCGCATCATCCTTTCCAATAATACAGCAGCTTGAAAGCTATACCGAGCGTCTCTGAAAGCTTCGAACTCAACCCTGAAACTCACCAAGCACCGATCACAATCTTATATGTCGCTCTATATATTGCAGCACTAAGAACTCCCTCTTTCCTGCAGACGTAACTGTCGACCAGGCAGACGTAAACCAATTGGGTCATGATGATATCAACTGCCACTTAGTCGTCTTTCAGGTACAATATCAGCTGTGCTACACATAAGACTGGCAGTCTGGCCCAATCCAGCATGAAACAAGCCTGTGCGATAGACCGTTGTGCAAATCTGCGTGGTAAATCGAACCCACTCAAGGCGCCTTCCGGATCGAACAAGGATATCACTCCACCGAAGCTATAGGTGAGGGAGATGCAGAGAGGGAATGCATGAGGAAGTCGAAATGTTCGCCGGATTTCAGGCGATCGGGGAGCGGAACATTTTTGAAGAGACATGAAAACAACTACAAACATATTAAAGTTAGCCTCAAAGGAACAAAAAGAAGACTCCCATAGGTTGAATTAAAGACCTAATCTGATAGTTAATTCAAGACGTGAAAGATGTTTGTGGTCATGTGGGTAAGTACTCAAGGTCTCTAATCCGCTGAGGTGACAAGTTGGGGCTGGTTAACAGCAGCCATTTTCCCGATCAGGGGTAATGCGCCCAGCTTTGTATTCTGTTAGTTGATGCACACTTTCACTGACTAATCCTACGCAAACTATGTCATTGCCGACCGATTTTTGACTCCTCTCCATTCTCTCAGATATCCTTATTTATATCGGTCGTGACAGCCCACAGAACAGAAATCCATAAATGGCTCCATTTACTCTTTGGTTCTATGGAAGTTGATCCTACAAATAGTTCAACCTGTGAACCTAAATATGAATACGGCTGGTACGAGCTCTGGAAGCTCCGAAGTTCTGATTTCCTCCAATGATGGCTACCTTTTTGATCCTCCACGAGCCTGCGAATTTCATATCTCAAGTGCCTTAACTCTTGAAACTGCCTCCTTGGCGTAAGAAACACCTCACTTTTCCCACCAATGTAGCAAGCAATCGAAGAAGAATGTATGATCGCGGGCCTTGATGTTCTCAAGTCTGCTGTTTGAAGTCCATGTAGGCCCACTAAGAACCGTTGAAAGGCTGGCCAGGTCATTGAGGCGACGACTTCGACGGAATTGAAGATTCGATGTGGCAAACTCAAGGTAGGATTCGTCATCCACATCATACGTCTACTTAGCTTCATCCTGCGTGAAGACCATCGCTCTTTCAGCTTTCGTTTTCTTCGCAGTGCCAACTGCGACTTGTTGAACGATAATGCCTGTCTGCTTCGACGTGTGGAAATTTAAGTCTTGAGTACCCCCACAGAATTCTCTGTGACCAAATACGATAGCGCCCTTCATTTATTTCAGAGGCAACGCGATACTCTTCAACGCCGGTAGATGGGAGCTGTAATCGGTATATAGGCCGTAGTAGTCACGCGAGCCTGTCCCAAAACAACTAGCGTGATCCATGCCACAAGCCTCAACGGTGTCTTGCTGTTTTAAAAGCAATAAATCCCTCCGTTATTAAAGATCTTCTGCTTGAGTTGTTTAAGAAGAGCCCAAGACTCATGACAGGCTAGCGCACTTGCAGAGATCGGAAGGGAATGGTTCCGGCAAAATCGATCTCCCACGACGTCGCTGCTGTGGATCGTACGTGCGCTCGGGAATGAGGAGCAACTAGATCTGTTTTCGAATTTCGGCTGGCCGATGACGGAAGTTCTAGAATGATGGCCTCAAGGAATGGCTGCCATGGTTTCGATACCTCTCAGCGCTTTCCAAAAATTGCGGTATGAACTCCCGGTCGAGAGCGTGGTTCTCGCTGACAACAGTGCTGCCTCTCATTTCCCTTAGCACATCCAAGGATTCTCGTGTTGGCTCGAGCTGGCCCGTTTCATCGTCGAAACACGCATACTGCAGATGCTTCCAACCATCTGGGTGCAGCTGGGTGCATCTGTGGTCGAGAATGCATTCGAGTCCAGAACCGAGTCTGCATGCTGAACGCCGGCAGGGTTATGTCGAATGCGCGCACGCCAGAGGGCTATGATATATGCTTGTTATACCATAAGAAAGGAAATACAGTTACGATTCAAGTAGACGAAGACATTCTTGGCAATTTATACCGTTCATCAGTTGAGATATTGTCATCGCAGGACGGCGGCCTAAACACAAATCGTTGAATTATTTTCCGCAGATAGTGATGCATCAATGAAGAGAGATTATGTGGCGCTTAACTCGGCCTAGCTCCGGGTGATCCCGAAAACGAGCGCAGTACTGCTAAGTCTGATGCTCACGATGACTCCCAAGATCAAAATCTTGATCGTGTGACGAAGGTAGTCTTCAAGTTTTCAGCTCAGTAACGAGCCAAATTCCCCGTGGCAACATATCCATCTCGGCGACATAGCACGTGACCCGCGATGCGAACTGCTCGCAAAGGCCGGAAGTTTTTAGTCAATTCAGGGGTCCCGAGCTCCGCGGATCTTGACGTGAGGGGAGGTGGCAAGGTCCCCGGGCCGTAGACCGCCGTCGGACCCCCCGGCCGAAGCTCCATCACGAGGTCAAATCCCTTGGCGCTTTGACATCAATTAGGCTTTGACGTCGTGGCAGGTCGTGCTGTCTTTTCATTTGTTTCTCGATAGACAAGCCGCGTTCCACTGGATTCCACGTTTTTGACAGGACAGGCCGAGTTCGACGTCGATCCCGCATCCACATCACCGGACAGCTCCCCTTAACGACAAACGGGGCCATCAGAGTCGTTTCTTACTACTAATACTTGAGACCGTCACACCGCAGCCGAATTTGGAGGATTCGAAGCCGTGTTCAACAGCTTGTCCCGTGACCCACAGCTCGGTTCTGTTATCATATATCGCCGCGCAGTCTCGACAGATAACCAGGAATTGGGACACGAACGTTCTGGCGGAGGCTTGAGAACGAGTGACCGATGGCTGAGTAAGTCCGCTGGTCAAAGTATTCGCTCTGTGGGTACGAGGCTCGGAATCAGCAGTTGCCAAGGCTTTGAATATAAGGCACTATGAGAAAATGGAGTCAGCTCCTGGGATGAGAGCGCACTTTTGGATTCGGCTCGCCCGACTCAAATAGCGTCAGTCACTGGGTCGGAGTCGCAACGCATTCCACAATTAAGTTGACACATGAAGCTTATCTCCGGCTAGTGGGTCGGTTGCGCGGAGTTGATTACTCGATGAGAGGACCTTACCCACACGATTTCAGTGCGGCGCGCGGTGTTGGTGCAAGATCCGATGCGAAGTTCCTGGACTACTGCAAGGGCTCCGGTTGCCTACAGCTGCTACTACATGATGGATCCCAGAAAGAAAATTCTTGGGCGTCTCACGATTTCCGAGAGTTTGAGTCTGCAGCCTCAAGCTGAGACTTGACTTGACACTTCAATCAACTCAAGGCGTATGAGTGACACCAAAAAGCCACGTGCGGACGGCGTAACGCAGGCGCAACAATATAATGGAATCTGTTTTAATATGCCAAAGTTATGGGATGGTAACACTATTGAGCGATTGGCGAGTCAGGCCACGAAATCCGCTACTGTCCCGGATTAGCAACATACCCTGCGTTTTCCTCCTGTGGACTAGACGATATGCTAGGGCCAGGGGTTCGTTTCGAAAAGAGCGAGTCTCGGCTCCCAAAAGGGTTCCCGCGTCTACAGCGAGTCATCTTCCTATCTAATACACGTGTAGGACTCCATCTCGGGACCCGTATCGGATGGCAAGCAGGAAATCGTGCCGCCAACACCAAGGCATCCCCACTAGGGGCTGTGATAGACCCTCTGTGGGCCTTTTCGGGACGGGCTCGGCTGGTTATACATCAAGACGATGTCCCCAGTCTGAGCGACGCCGAGGAGAAAGCTCCGCCCCTCTGTTCTGATTCTCGCTGCTCGTCATGCCAATTTGGATTTGATGACGGCGCCGCGCGAGAGGCCGTCGTGATGGTGTTCCAACTCCCGTCGGCTGTCGTTCCAGACGCCGTCGGGGTCATCTTCTATTCTTTCGTCTGTCTGATAGCCAACATCCTGTTGGTGTGGCTTACCTGGACTCACAATGACAGGACAAGCTGTAAGTTCACAACCCAAAACTGCTCCTCTGGCAATGGCCATTGTCGAGGAGGACGGACTTGAAGACCGGCTAAACTCACACTTGTTTCTCACAGACATCGCTTGTATTGCTTATGCTACCCTCATTGTCACTACGACGAGTATTGCCCAACAGTTTTACGACTTCGCATATTGGAAAGACATCATGACAGATCAGTTTTACTACGCCAGGGAAAATGCCGATAACGCGGAGGTCCAATATCACAAGGGTTCCCGGGGTATCAAGCTTATTCTCAGCTACATTCGTAAGAATAACGTAGATGAAGACCGGATGCGACGGGTTCTGATGATGAATCCTAGGAATTTTCGGCTTCACTATTGAATCTACTCTTGTTTTCTTCTTGTAAGCCAACTCGAAGCCTTCATCGACGGAAGGTAATGCTGACTTCGGATAGCGCTTTGTCGTTAGCAGCCAGCGTATACGGCTGGTTCGCCACGGCACCGAGGATGACCCGGACCATTTCTATCATCGGCAGGGTCTTGCCCCTTATACTTACCGCCGCAACCGTCGGCTTGATGCATTCGCCGGTGGCACATGGCTCATTTCTGGTCTACATGATCATTGCTAATACTCAATGTAAGCAATCCATAAGTGTGCTTTCAGGGGCCAATGATTACCGAGAGTGTTGGCTGACTGGGATTGCAGTCGTGCTCAGCCTCTTGGGCAGCGCGATCCTGCTCCTCATGATTCTTGTCAAATACGTTCATTCGCGTCGAAACCTACAAACCTGGAACGTGCTCTACGGCAACGCCGGTTCCTCAAGTAGCAGCAATGCCCAGGGTAGCAAAGCACGTTCTATCTGGCTCGGCAGCAATTCAAGCCGAGGCGGTGGCAGAAGTCGAGCATACAGCGGTGCTGGCGCCAACAATACATACGACAGCTGGCTTGTGATTCGATTATCCATCGCTTTCGTGATTCTCTGGTAAGCAAGGCTTTTTTCCTGGGGACAGATTAAGGACGCGCGCACAGAGGCTGATCCGATTGCAGTGTATTCGAATACACCAACATTATCCCACGAATCACAGCGGCGAATCATACTGTTGACAGCGCAGATGACTTGGCACCGGACTTGAGCGATAAACGAGCACGATCGAGCGTCCGAGGTTATCTTTCTGGCGTGACACCCAGTCTTGTCGCGTTCCTGGTCTTTGGTACGACGAAAACCTTCCAGCGAAAGATCTACGATACGTTCGTCCCGAAGTGGATGCAGAGAGCATGGCGAAGGAGGAGACAGAAGAACAATTTGTCGATTTCACTCGGCAGCTCTGGACGCTCTCCTCATATGCCTGCCTCCCAAAGACCAGGACAACAAATGGACGAATTCTCTCTAAACGACATGACGCCGAAGTTCGCCACTACTGTAACTTATAGCCCTCAATACTCTAGCGACGGAAATTTGAGTCCCAGGCTACCGCATGGTGCACATTCGAAACCACCTTCGAGAGGAGGAACACCGAGATTCATGCCTAGTTACGCACCTAGCTACGCATCTAGCCATGCGCCAAGTCAGGCAACTACAATATCCCATCCACAAGCGAGCCCGAACCTACATTCAACTCCCCTTCGCCCACCTCGCCCACCTCGCCCAATAACGGGGTTGAGCGCTATCAGTCCTAGCTTGCATTCCAAGTTTTCAAGCCAAGGCCAGGGACGACCAGAAACGAGGGACAAGGCTCTCCCAAAGTCTCCTGTTGACGACGGTTACTCCGACGGAAAGGATAAATATGAGGGTTTTTAGACGCAATCTGAGTACAGTCTCTTAAAGCTAGCGAGGCTTTAGCAATAGCAAAGCTATGAGGATAAAATAGAGGTTATAGTTAAGTAGTAAAACAAAAATAATGAAAGACTGGCAAAAACAGGAAAAGAAAGAAGAGCAAAACATGAACCTTTGCGTATTGCTTCCGTCCAATTCAGCCCCCATTTTTTCCTGCTGATCCCTCACGACTGCCTTTTTGTTTTTTTTTTGTTTTTTTTTTGTTTTTCTTTTTCTTTTTTTTTCACAAAAAAAAAAAAAAAAAATTTTTTTTCTTCGTCTTTGTCAGACCGACTTCTTGTAAACTTAACCCAGGTTTCCAAGCTGGCACCATAAACCAGTTCAATTCCAGGGCTTCCGTTCGAGACCCTGACGCCTAAGTATCGAGAACTCAAACGGACGATGATGACATGATCCGATACATCATCGCACGATTGATCAGCTGCTTTTGATGGCTGGAAAGCTTGGGGTGATTTGAATTTCGAGTTCCTCTATGGCCAACGCTATCTTGACCAAAGCCAGGCTCGGCCGATGAGAAACACATGATATGTTGATTCAGAGGTACAGAAGAGTAAATCCTGAATGATGGCGTTGGAGGGCTTCCCAGAAACTCCTTACGAGAGTAAAAGTTCAATGCATACTTCCAGCATTGCTAATCTACCCAGACGTGGATACCGGCCTTAACAAGCTTATAAATAATCTCCCAATGTTCTCGGCACTGGTACAAATTACCACCACCGCCTCCTTCATCTTCCTCGACGACATCGGGCGGATACCGTCTCGTTCCGCCCTGTTCCATATCTTCTAGCCATACGTCACCGCTCATTATGAAAGGGCAAGTCGTATGCCCGCATGTCCACATAGTTGTGAACCTTATCTCCTCGAAGTGAGGGAACGATCCCTTTGAGATTTCAGAAGCAAACCATTCGAAGTCTTCCTTCAAGTGGTCGAAATCGCCATCCAAGCTCAGTACCCGCAATGACTCAGGTATTGTCTTCAAAATAGTGCCACTCTCACACAGCAGACCATTCAAGGCTAAAACTTCCAATTTTCCAAAACCGGTTAGCGAAATGAGATGGCGTTCTGGGTAGCTGCCGTTGTAGTCAAATGCGGTAATGCTGAGTGACTTCATGGTATTTGTGTGCTTGTCCAAAGCCGCGACGACAGGAATTGGACTGTCTGTGTCGAGTGAGAATTCCAAATGCTCTAGTCGCTCGCAAGACTCAAGGACGCGAACAAGCCAGTCTGTGCCTTCCTTGAAGTCATCGCCAATACCGAGGCTAATCATTTGACTCCAATCGATGTCCCCTTCGTTCATTTTCGTGACCGAGTTCGCTTCAAAGGCTGTGATGCCCGGTGACAGGTTTAAGAGACGGCAAAGATCAGACATTGGGGGTGGATTGGTACTTGGCTCGACAAGGGACAAGAACTGCGTGAAGCGTTTCAGCCGATGTGTTGATCGCACTGGGATACTGCGATAGAAGCTTGCGTGATATCCAATGATTTCAACGATTCGGACCCCACTGGACTTGAGAAGAACAAGTCCAGCTAGAAGGCCGGAACTGTTCTCTTCAGCGGCATCCCAGTCGTTGGGCAGGCTTAATCCGAGGCCCTTCGCTAAGCCCTCAACGAATTGGGTGTCTTCCCGGGAGTAGACGAATGCTTCAGTAAGATTGCCCCAGTTAATGCGAACAAGCTGGACATAGCTTGCCGCATGGGGATTTGCTGCGAAGTGCCTCAAGAGGGCAATAAGGGACGGCCCGCTTTGGCTCGCCAAGGTGACCTCCTTGTAAAGGAATGGCACGACGTCGTCATGTAGTTGGCGACAGCTCCGCGATATTGAGCTCAAGGTGCGGCGGTCAAAGTCGCCAACATACGGTTCTTCGGGGTATTTCGTGGTGCGGTAGACCGGAGCAAGCTCGTCGAAGACTTGGTGTAGGAGCTCACGGGGCAGTTTGAGGAGCGCCGACATTTTTTTTTCCCCTGAGTTACTCGTGTTTAACGAAACAGGCGTCTTGGCCACAGGATGGTGGATGAGAGACCAGTCGATCTCTGGTCGACAACGATCGTTACTGGGTGCGAGTCTGACGACCCAAGTCGCTCGGGGAATGCGTGCTGATTGGATGTTTCAGTCGTTGGAGTTTTTCCCAAAGCCCCACGTGAGGAAGCATTCTCCACTCAGCCCTCGGTTAAAGAGCACAATACTGTTTATGGAGGTATTAGATACGAAAGAATGCTACTAGCCGGAATATCGAACAAGAACATCCATCACAAATCTTCGACAAGGAGAGCGCGACTGAAGAGTGAGGTGAGCCTTGATGAATTGCCCAGACTTTCAAGAAACAGATCTGCACGTAACCTTGCGCGGCCATCGAGATCATCTGGAGGGAGCTTTGAGTCTCAACTCTGCTGACTCGGCTGCTTCGACCGCCAACTACACCAATACGGGATTGAGCAACCGACACACCTGTGAAGAATAAGTGAATCATTGGGCAACCGCCGTCTTACAAACACTCCTGCATGAGAAAATCACAATTGGTAAGCTCAGAGGAATGACTGCGTTTTCGGGCAAGATCATTCCGTCCATGTACTCATCAGCAGACGCTCAATGAGAACATATGTGGACGTCAGACTGGAATTTACAAATCTGACAGGACATAGCTGCGTGGCCCCATCAGCAGACTACTCCCGACATTCGTCATACAAGACGGCCGCAAGCGATGCACCGTCGCCATACGCCGAATGTGTGATTCGTGATAAACTTACTCGGCAGAGTTAGTATTGCGATGCTACATCCTTTAGCCAACTTAGGAAGTATTGGTAATTTTGATTCGTGGGCTTTGGTTTCAATGACTCTTACCCTGTTTGACCTTTGCCTACGTCAGGCATGACGGCAATTCAAACTGGGCCGAATGCTGCAGTAAGCTGACTGCAGACTCCACCTCCGTAACTCCTCTACGGCTTGTCCTTGTACGTAGCAATTCTCTCATGTTTGAAGCAGTCTAATGCCTTCACGCCTGAACGAAATCACCATGCATCCGCTGTTTGATGAATGATACTAGGGGAGGGGGATTTCCCAAGAGTAAAGAGAGCTTTAGCATATAAACAAGGAGGTTGACTGCTCAACTGATGTAAACCGGGTTTCCTTTGTGTTTTCCTACCATCCTGCCCTCCACTGACCATAATGGGAGAACCATCACTTGTCGTTGGCTTTTCTGCCACTCTCCTTGCTGCACTGGTTGTTTATAGGATTTTCAAAGTATGGAAAAATGCCAGTCGAGCTCCTCTTCCGCCCGGTCCAAAAGGCCTCCCTCTCATTGGAAACATTTGGGACATGCCTCAAACAACTGAATTTGGAGCCCACTACTGGCTCAAACACAAAGACTTGTACGGTAAGCAGAAACGCCGCACTAGGTAGCCAGAACATAGGTCTCTTGCTGAAGTTTGACATTCTGCACAGGCCCCATCAGCTCTGTCACCGTTCTTGGTCAAACCTTGATCATCATCAACGACCCTGGAATTGCGCTCGAACTTCTCGAAAAGCGGTCGGCCGAGTTTTCTTCCAGACCTACCATTACCCTGGCCGGTGAGATGTAAGTTCATAAGACAAAAACAACAAAGTTCATTGCGTGCACTCATTTCTACAACTTTTATAGGGTTGGTTGGAATCTGGCAACAGGACAGTTGAAATACGATGACACGCTGCGCCTCCACCGGAAGGTCTTTGCTCGAATCCTCGGCACGAAGGCTGCAGCGGCGCACTACGACTCTTTGCAAGAGGCCGAGGTGGGACATTTTCTCCTACACTTGCTCGAGAGTCCTCACAAACTCTCCGAGCACATTGCGAAGTGAGCGAAACAAACCAAGAGATTAGCTGAACTAGGTACTAACAAATCGAACCATCAGAGAGGCTGGATCCGTTATTCTCAACATCACCTATGGTTACAACACGGAGCAGTTCGACAAAGATCCCTTGCTTGGGATGATGAATACGGCCATGGAAAATTTCTCGTACGCGAGTGCCCCAGGGGCTTTCTTGGTTGATCTCATCCCCATGCGTGAGTCCTCGGTCCATTGCAAGGTCGTACATGTGGGTTGCACGATTATGGTCTTGTGAACTAAAATGTTCTAGTGCGTCATGTTCCAGAATGGCTCCCACGAACTGGGTGGAAGAAGCTTGCTAACAAATGGGCCGCTGAACTGAGAGAGACGGTCGAGACTGGCTATCGGTTTGTCGAAGGCCAGATGGCTGCCGGTAAAGACAACGCATCATATCTCTCCCGCGCGATTAAAAGCAGTGAGGACACCACGGAAGCTTTGCACAATAACAAATGGACCGCCGCGTCCCTTTTTGCTGGCGGAGCGGACACGGTAGGTCCGATGTATCCGTGCTGTTGTTTTAGGTAACCAGGAGTCTCTTGCAGCTAACTCGTCCAAGTCCGTGGCCTCTGTCGCCATATTCTTTCTTGCCATGGCAAAATTTCCCGATGTCCAGCGAAAGGCGCAGGAAGAGATTGATCGTGTCGTGGGTTCTGGCCGCTTGCCAAGTATTCACGACCGCGACAAACTTCCCTACATTGAAGCCTTGGTCACCGAGGTCCTTCGATGGCATCCCATCGGGCCTATGGGCCTGCCTCATGCCAGTTCAGAGGATGCCATGTATGAGAAGTACCGGATCCCGAAGGACTCGTTCTTGATGCCGAATATTTGGTAAGTAATGACTTCAATCTTCCAAGCGTCGTCGCAGCTCGTCCCTATCCAAGCCGATACCCAAGACCCCAGATCGATATTTCAAGGCAGATTCGCTCACTCCAGTCTACCAGGTGGTTCACGCATGATCCCGAAGTATACCACGATCCTACGGAGTTCCGACCGGAACGCTTTCTTCAAGGCGAAGGTCGTCATCCAGAGCCTGACCCACGCAAATTCGTGTTCGGCTTCGGACGTCGCGTATGCTCCGGAAAGATACTTGCAGAGACCTCTTTGTACTTCAACTTTGCGCAATCCCTTGCTGTTTTCAATATTGAAAAGCCTATTATCAATGGGAAGGTTGCTGAGCTCGAGGCTCAGTTCCGTCCAGGTACCATCAGCCACCCACTCCCGTTTGAGGTTTCCGTCAAGCCTAGGTCCCCACACCACGAGAGGTTGATCCGGTCAATCGAGCAGAAATTTCCGTGGCAAGAATCGGACGCAAAGCACCTGAAGTCGACCGGTATTTAGCGGTGGCGTTTTCACCTGGGCTGAATCATGTATGGAATAAGCTTGTACATGAGATATGTGATGGATTGGGAATTGTCTGGAGACAGCAGGGCGATAGCTTCACGGTTGACCTTTCACAACTACTAATTGGCTGGTAACTAAGCAAGGAGCCTGACCTTTCCAACTTTGATAAACGCTCACCACGGATGCCGCAAACTGTGCACTGCATACCGCAAAAACACACGATTTAATCGTTCCACATCCTCACGCATAGGGCGATGATGCATCTGTCACCAAATGATCTTGAAACTGTGGAATGCCGCCGAAACATAATGCCTGGACCCCGTTGATCAAGTTGACCCCCCTCAGCTCACCCAAGTTGTTGGGGTCCAGAACAGACGTGAGCCCGGAGATCCCTGCATCGCACACCTGCCTCCTGTTGGAGCAGACGTTGGATGTAACATCACCTAGCAGATTATTGGGAGAACTTGAGACGGGTACGGGTCCATTTGTTCAGCTGAACGGGGCAAAACCAGGGTGTTCGTCTCAACTGCCTCCTGATTCGTCTCATCACGACCAAAACGTTGCATTTGGCACTTATTAAGCTTGATTTGCACGACAACCTCAAAAGAAACCCTTTCTCGCAGCATCTTTTAGCCCTTTACCAACAACCTGCTCGCCAGACATTCACTTCAACCGTACTTTTTCAACAACGTCCCAGGCTGGCCGGCGGACATAGATACCGTACCGCAATCCCATCGCTATTCACCGAAAAAGCAAAAACCGTCAAACCACACAATGAAGTTCCAAACCATTATTGTCGCTCTAGCCAGCGTTCTCTCCGTTTCGACTGCTGCCCCGTCGCCGCAATCCAAGTCTGTCCCTGCAAAAGCGAACAGCGGAGGCCGCACCGTCCTGGATGGCGCTCAATGCAGCCCAGTCCAGGGCCGCCTCGTGTGTGACGACGGATTTGGAAACACTTTGTGAGTGAAAGCCGTGTTATTGAGTGCTTTTGATTGTTATTGATTGTTTGAGACTAGCTTCGCCGACGATCCGTTCTCATCCTAACTTTGCTGAACGAGAGCGAAAAGCAGTTACGATAGGAACTGATGGTGTTTGAATTAAACGAGGCAGTAGCATCCCGCCGTCGAATGCGGTGAATGTCCGGAAAATACCTTGAGAACTTACATATATGATGCTGTTGATGGAACCCCTTTGGTGAGAGAAGATTGTAACAAAATTCTTAGCGATTCATACTGCTGCGTCGAATGTTATGGCGGTCTACCTCGATAGACAGGAGGATAGTTGTCAGCGCTGCCGCAAGTGCAAATACTTACCAACCCTTCCAAGCAAATCTAACTAAAGGGAGGCTATCGCTACGCCCAATTAAGCAAGTTCATACCCCTCGATTAACTCGAATACCTTAATTAATTTAGATATTTATAGATCTAACTAATAAGAGGCTATAGATCTGACTACGCCCTAGTTATTCCCTTATTTAGAAGCATGCCTAGCTACTAGATTATGCTACTATTGCTAATATCACTATAATCATATATTTTAACAATATTCTATAAACTACCCTCAAAATACTAGTCTTTAAGCAATACTCTTAAAAATCTTAGGGATTATAGAGGGTATTAAGGCGGTTCGAATAATATATAGAGTATCGCAATTAGCTATTAATAGCAAAAGTTTTTTATTACTTTAGATTATCTTTATTATTTTTATATATCTATATATCTCTCTACTTTAAATTAATAATATTAACTACTAGTACTACTACCTCTACTGCTAATATATATATATTAATAGGTGCCCCGCGCCTATATATCTTAATGCAGATCGCAAACGCCCTTACCGCTGCTATACCTATAGCCCCTACGATCAACGACCTGCTATAGATCGTTACTAGTAATAGGAAGTATGTGCTGGAGTCGTAGTTATTAAGGAGGCGTAGCCGGGGTCGATCTAGCTAGATTCGAGATTATAGTGACTTCCTTGTTGAAGTTATATAGGGCTAGGCTAGTACCTCTTTTTGGAGTTACTAATAATACGATGCTAAGGGGTTCCTACGGGTCTTCGGCGCTACTACTACGTCTGCTGCCTAAGAGCACTTACTTCGGTATATTAATATAAGCTTTCTATCTATATAATTTATACTCTAATAAAGCTAAAGTAGTTATAATATCTATAGGATCTCTTCTATATTAGATAAGGATTCTAATAGCCTAACGCCCCTATTATTAGTAATAATATCGGTCTCTCCTCTATATAAAAAGGCCTGCCTTGCTAACTTAAGCATCCCGAAGGCTAAGATTACTACTCTCAAAGACCTCACTATTGCTGCTATTATCTCCTCCGATCTTCCGTTCGTTTATTTTAAGAATACCTTCCTCTAGCAGATCTTCTAGTACTATAGTATAGAGATCGCTAGGGAGGTCCTATAGGGCTAGATAGCGATCCGGGACCGGCTTAATAATCTATTTTAGCGCAGAGAGGTTCTTATAAAGTTAGAACTTTATATAGTAGTCTTAAAGATTTACTTATTATTCGATTTATAGTTATTACTAAATATCTACGCTTTTATAGTAGTTACTAGTTATTTTATTAATAGTAATAGTATTTTATAGTCCCGTCTTTTAGCCTTCCTATAATATTACAGAGACTATAGAGGCTATAGTCTCTTAGAGACCCTTATTAGTATTATCTACTAATATAATATCTAGAACCGGATCGGAGTAATAATCTCTAATAACGCTATAAATAATAACACCTGCCTTAAGGCCTTCTACTAGAGTATTAACCCCGAGATAATAGAGATAGATATAGAGGCCTAGTATAGATAGTGCTATAGCTATATCCTTAATCTCTTAGCCCGGGCCTTCTTATTTAATACTAATAAAGATATATTTAATACTAAGTCGGAGTTCTACTAGCTTATAGACTAGTATAATAATAATCTCGAGCTCTAGCGCTATATTAGGCCTATAGGCTAGCTCCGGAATATTATTAAGTTTATCTAGGCCTCGCTATAATATACTAAAAGGTTCTAGAAGGCTATAGCGGAGGTTAATAGTAACTCCGACTTCTAGATCTTCTCGGAGTCGCGCTAAGAAGCCTAGCTTATACTAAATAACGATACTCGATAGAATAGTATATATCTTATAATCTAGAGGGCTATAATAAAGAAGGCGGAGATCTAAGCTTTTATACTAGCTACTAATAATAACGAGGATATTAAATAGCATATATTAAAAGAGGATCTACTATTAGCTAATAACTAGAAGGTTCTTACTGAGATAGGTATAATCCTTAAGCCCTTTTATTACTAGACGAAGCGGTATAAGGGATAGGGCGTTGGCAATAGGCATAGCTAACTCTAGGAGGTTATAATAGGTATAGAATACCTTCTCTCACACCTCGTCGACTAGAAGGAGTATTATAACTTCACGATCTTACCTCTAGTTAATAATAATAATCAGGGCGAATCCTAGCAATTATAGAACTCTTAGAGGCGGTTAGGACGCCTACGTCGTTATTAGTATAACGCCCGTGCCCTGCCTTAGTATATATAAGAAGACTAGGTATTGCTAGCCTTATGATCTGCTTCTTAATTCAATACTCTCGACGAGAGATAGCAGACCTTCCTCTATAGCAGCGTTGAATAAGCGTAGTAGAAGCTCTAGTTATATTATAATAAGTTAGGGGCGTTGCTACTATTTTCTAGTATAATTATTCTATATCTATTATATAATATATTATACTTAAGAGACGTATAGAGCAATAACTACTAGCGAGAGTAGGTTAATAAAGCTCTCTTAGGCCTTATAGACTACTTTAATAAGTAGTATTATTAACCCGGTGCTAATAAGAGTCTTCTAGCTAGCTCGCTAGATAGCATGCAGGCTAGGTTACTCCTAGTTAATCCCGGGGCCTGGGATGAGGACTATCACTTCTAGTAATAGGTTAATAGCTAGCGCTAGTAGCTACTACCCTAGATAGATAAGCTCGATCTCTATCTCTATTAGCCTCTAGAGGCTATAGCAGATCTTATATATTAGTGGAGAGAGCATGCGGATACCTACCCGGACCTATCCCAGCTTGCTATTAATATCTTCGCTATGCTAGCGATAGCAGCAGACTGCGAGAGGGCGTTTAGTACTACTAAGTTAAGCCTTACTTTATAGAAGCTCGCGATAATGCTACTTACTATAGAGACTCTCTAACTAATAAAAAACTAGCTGAAGAGGGGGGTTATAATATATTAGAATAGCTTCGGGCTACTAGGATTATTATAAGCCTTATTATAATATAGTTTTAGGTAGTGATTAAATTATTATACTTATAACGTAGCTAATTAATCAAACCCTCGTGAAAAAATCTCATTAATAGCAAGTTTAGGGGTCCGACTTGCTTTGATTGCACTTGCGGCAGCGCTGATAGTTGTGCGCTCAGCTGATGTCACGGCATGGCTCGTGAAGCCCGGGATTGTGCTGAACGGTCAACTGATTGGTATCCTCGATTTATTGACCACGCGAGCAACGTCACTCAACACGGGAATCCCGCTCCATCATACGACGCTCAATCTCTGCGCTTTGTTTCCATGATGGCACGCCGAAACACAATGCTTATGCAAATTGATAACTTCCATGTGCTAGTATTTGCTTAATTTCCTCCCCTGGCATTTGAGGCCAGAGAGTAGCGCAGACTCCCAATCCGGGACAAGCAGAATGCCGGAATCCCTTCTGCCGGACACAAGGTTCCCTCTCCTGCACCGAGGAGAATAATTCATAGACGCAAAACCCAACAACTACACAATGACTCAATTCGGCTTAAGGAGACCTTGCCTTCTCAGAGATCCTTTAGGGCAAGATCCCTCATGCAAGTCTGCTAGGTCAGCAACTATCATAACCTTTTCCTAGGCTAAAAGCAGGGCACCAATTGCTATCACCGAAGATTATGCTTCGTCTCATTCTGGTTTCCCTAGTCCTTTGGCTCGAGTGGCTGAGACTCTCTAGTCCATAGACGGGATTTTCCGTCTCACTGGCTTGTCATCTTTCTGACTGAAAGATCCGTCGTCAGCGCACCAACGAAGAGCTCTCATTAAGTTCCCTACACTAGAAGCAAATGCGTCAGAGCCCGATTCAGCAAAAGTCTCAATTTTAGTGTCTCGTCTCCTTAAAAGCACCAACAGTGCGATAGCCATGGAAAGCTTTCTGATAAAAGCAAAGCTCCCTACAAGGGGAGGAGCTCATGGGAGCTGTAGCAGTTTGTCGATTTACTGATTTTGCACTTTTAATAGCACAATGGCTGCAAACGAATCGCAAGGACCATGTCACAAACGGGGTATGGTGCAGAGTGAAAGAGTTAGTATAGATAGGTGCAAGTTGGAATATTTATTCTTCTCTAGCCCTCTAATCTATTATATAAGGATATATAAGAGCTAGAGGACTTATCTAGTGAGCTACTTAGTACCCCTTATCTATTAACTTCCCTAGGATAGCCTATTATCTGAGGTGCTATCTAATATCCCCTTTCTATAGACTCCTAGGATAGCTTATTATCTAAAGCGCTACTTAGTATCCCCCTTCTATAAACTCCTATTGCGATATCCTCACTTTAAGCCGCAGCCTCACGGCCTACCACGTGACGTGCGGTATTACGTAAGCCGCACGTGTAGATATTAACCTGCGATGCGGGTAACCCTTCTAAATAGTTACTTCTATAATACACCTTTATTCCTAATAACCTGCGCGCTTATAACTCGTAAGAGTTATAAGCCTAGCTCTAATAATAGCTTAAAAAACCCCTCTACTACGAGTTATATATAAGAAACCTATTCCTACCCTTTTTATTAATTCCTTTACTATCCTTATCTATTATATCCTCTGCTAATAACGAGATTCCCCTTATAGGAGATATTCTTATATCTAGAAGTAACTAGCCTGCGTAGTATACCTATTTTAAGTTCTATATACACCTAAGAGGCCTCTAGGATTATATTAACCTAGATATAGATAATTATGCTAACCCTTTATAAGTAACTATAGCCCTAAAGATCTCTAAGTTTATTACTAAGTACTAAGCTCTTTTAAATATGAAATACTAGGAAGAGTATATTAAGTAGGTAAAATAGCATCTAGAGGAGGCTAAATATCTAGTAAAAGCTCCTAAGAGCGCTCTAGAGAATATCTATCTAACTATAGAGACCTAGGGAAGTGAGGAAGAAGTAAGTATTATTCCTAATAGAACGGGGGGATTATCCTCCCTCCTAGAATCTCTATAAATACCTTAGACTACTATTTATAAGGATATAAAAATAGACTATAATATAGTAATTAAGGATTATATAGCGACTTCCTCGGATCGGCAGACCCTCTCGATATATCACCTCAACCTCTGGACGTAGGTTAATAAGATAGTCTCGAACCCTATTCTAACTAATACTAAATTAGCTATCCTAAATAATAATACTTAGCTAAGGGTAACTCTATAGGCCCTTATATATAAGATTAAGAGGCAGCTTATACCTATAATGCTCGCAGTTGCTAATATAGCTCGCAAGAACTATCTTTAATCGCTTAATAAAGCTAATTTAAATATCAACCCCTCTACTTAGTATATAGAGTAATATTATTACTATATAGAAGTAAAAAGACTTAATATCCTAGAGGTCTAGGGAGAACTCGCGTTATAAACCTTCCTCGAAGCGGTTAGATACTAACTCGCCCCGGATTAGGCTCGTACCGAGCTTATATAGCTCGTAATAAGTACTAGTTTAGGGCTTCTAATATATATATTAGAATAGTATGGAATTATCTTCTTAGCCCTAGCCCACGAATACTCGCTTGCTAAGGGCTCTCGCGGATTAAACGCTCTATTTGCTACTTTAGGTAGAAGGTCTAATAACCCCTCTAATATATATCTTAATAGCTACTTATATAGAGAAGAGCATTCTTAGACCCCTGAGATATATAGGTGCTTAGAGTATGCTTATAAGGGATCCTATAGGTTCTGCTAGATCTCTATAGATAATAAAGAAGCTTAGGAAATCCTTTCTAAGCTTAATTGAGGCGAATAGTCGAATATAAGGGCTACTATTATATACAAAGGATAGATCTCGAACTAGATAAGTAATACTAACTATAGAAGAGGCGGATTATATAGCAGAAGAGGCTAATAGCGTAGAAATAGTAGTAGAGGAAGTAGTTAGAATAGTAGATATAGCTAGGGGTTGAATACTAGAGTCCTATCTAACGTTATAGCTATATTAATCGATCTATAAAGCCTTCTTAAAGCAATTATACTAGGGATATACTCGCTTAATGCTTCTGCCCCGCTATATATCTTCTCGCGTAGTATAGTCTATAATAACTGCAGTACTATGCACTTAGTTAATAATAAATCGCTATTATTAGATAACTCCTATATGGAGTCTAGCCCGGAAGACGTTATAGAAGCAGGTATAACCCGGATCCTAGTTATAAGCTAGGGAACCTACGTTCTCAAAGGGATCTTTAAGGGTTAATATAGATAGGGGTTAGGCAATCTTATATTTAAGAACGTTACTTATATTAAAGGTTTTTATATTAATATTATATCCGAAAGTCGCCTTAACGCGCAAAAGATCTAGTTTTATAGACTTAACTATACTTTATGCATAGGAAACCTTGCTCGAAGCGTAGTTATTACTATACTAATCCAAAAGTATGATTTAGTCTTCCTTAAATATAACCCCCTTTCTTTATACCCTCTTAAAAGTATACTAGTAAGTTTCGCATATATCGTTACTATAACTTAGCTAGTAAAAGCCCCTCGTAGATAAGATATATATAACTATTATAGAGATCGATTAGATAACGCATACCTATAGCATCTTCGTTTTAAGCACTTAGGCCCTAAGGCTCTCGAATGCATAGTTAAGAATATTCGGGGGGTGAAGATATATAGCCTAATGCAGATATAATGCGAAATATATACTAGAATTTATATAAAGAAGGTTATCTTACGCTTAAAGTTAGAAAATAAAGCGATTTATCTATATTATTATATCTTCTAGGATATTTTCTATTACCCTTTTGAAGCAATCTTAGGAGCCCTCTATATCCTAATTATTAATAATAAATACTTAGGTAAGCTATAGGGTTTCCCCCTAATACGACGTTCGCTTAAGGAAGTCTTTATAATACTTTTCTATTTTAAATACTAGATTAGAAGGCAATATAGATTAGCAATTTATATTATCCGCTAGGATAGTAAGATAGCTATAATTACTATTAATAGCAACACGCGCTATTAATACTAGGTAAAGAATAATAGAATTATACTCGAGACGCCCCTAGTAGATATAAAGGAGCTAGTAAGCAGTTTAGAGCATATTAATTAGGAGGCGATTCTAAGAGGTATTAAGATGCGAGAAGGAGCTAATCTTCCCCTAGAAATATAGCTAGAGTTAACTCTTATAGGGATTTATCTTTTTAACTAATCCCTATAGCAAAAGACTAATTAGAAGTTGCTAAATTAAGTCGAAGAAGAAGAATATACTTAATACTTCTATTAGTAGGCCCCTTCCTATATATCTGCAATTAGGAGAAACCTTTAGCTATAGTAGGGATAGATATATGCATATAGCTATTATGCGTACCTGCTCGAAAAGGAATGAGAAAAAGGATAAGGAAGAACGCACTATAAGGTATATCTACGGGGATATATTGGATACCTAGTTAGGTATGTTAATAACGCATATAACTTATATAGGATCTGGGTGCCCGCGCTCAAGAGGGTAATTATTATATATAATATATGGTTTAACGAGTCGAAGTTCTACTCGAAAGAGGATAAATATATAGCAATACTAGCTAAGATTATATATTATATTATTAAATAGGAAATAGAGCTCGAGTTGTTTCTAAATTTAGTACTCGAGCTTCTAGGTATATAGGAATAGGCTAATAACGTAGTAGAAGATACTCTCGAAGAGTAAGAGACCTTAGTTATATAGTTATAAGATATTATAACGTATAAGGAGACCTGAAAGGAGGCTCTAGGAGGTCTTCCTACCCCTAAATATACTCTAAGACCCTAAGTTATAATTAGGAGCTAGAGAGGGGAAGCTAATATACTAAACTTATCTTATAATAAATCTTGCGAATTAACTAAGGAGGTTATAGACGTTTTAGAGGGGGATAATAGCACTTATACTACTCCTAATAAAGGTTAGAGTAAAAATAGTAGACCTTAAGTTCGACTTAGAATACTAGTACTAAATATAGATAAAGAGAAGAAAGTATTAATACCTCCTGAGGACCCTTCTAAGTCGAAAGATAAGATACCTGGAGTTATAAACTAAGCATATAAAGCGAAGGGCTTAGAAGAGGCTCCTAAAAGAGCCTATAATTAGAAGGATTATAGAAAGGCAAGCTATTTAAGCTAATGCAATTAATAGCCTCTAGAGCGATTTAGAGACTTTATTTTATTTATTAATAATATCTCAGGGACCTATTCTAATATAATTAATAAGAGATATAAGTTAGAATAGCTATTCTCTAAGATTAATTATTAGGAAAAGGTTATTCCTATTAAAGACTAATACGCCTAGGAGGCCTTCTTTATAATATTTATACCTAATATAAAGAAGGTAGTAGAAAAAGGTTCTTCTAGGCATATAACGCTTTATTTATATATATAAAGTTATATTAGAAGTTAGAAATAGGAGCGTAATAACGAGGATTTAGAATAAGATATATATATATATCTAAGCTCTAATCGCCTCCCTAAAGCTAGAAAGAACTTCTAATGCTTCTAAAACGTCTATATAAGCGCTTTATAGAGGTAGTAAAGCTTAAAATCAAGAAACTATAAGAAAAAGGAATATAGTAAGAAATCAACTAACGAGCTATACGATCGAGACCCCTACCCCTGAAATAGGTATTTATATATAAGGTTAATATGAATAGCAATCTAGAGCGTTTTAAGGCTAGGATCTGCATATAAGGAGACCTCTAGCAGAAGAGCAGCCTAGAAAATATATATATAGCAACTCTCGCTATAAAAACGTTTTATATTATAATAGCCCTAGCTGCTTAATTCAACCTTGAAGTATAGTAATTCGATATAAATAACGCTTTCCTAAATATAGAAAGGGATCTAAATAGACCTCTAATTTACTATTAACTCCTAGAGGGTTTTAAATATAAAGGAAAGTATATTAAACTTAATAAAGCTTTATATAGCTTTAGAGATATGCTCCTTTTTTAGTATAAGTATTTCTTAATAACTCTAAAGAAGCTAGGACTTACCCTAAGCCTAGAAGAGGCATATCTCTTCTAGGATCCTAAATATCGGGTTCTGGTTTTATTCTATATAGATAATATTCTTATTTTATACTACTAGGAATACTCCTCTAGAGTAAAATAGATTATAAATAGGCTAAAAGCTAAATATAAACTCAAAGACTAAGGTGCTATTGAATATTACCTCGGGATCCGAGTAGTTAGGGATCGTGTAGCCTAGAAGGTCTATTTAGTATATAACTTATATATTAAAAAGGTTACTAAGCGTTTCGATCTTTAAGAAGGAATATATCCTATAACTCTATTACTCCTTAAGGAACTTAAGAAAAATAAGGAATAGGCTTTACCTATATATATAAAAGAGTACTAGGAGAAAGTTAGTTTTATACTTTATTTAGCAATAATAGTACGTCTAGATATAGCTTTTATAGCTATATATCTCTCGTGGTTTCTTACGAACCCTTCGTTAGCCTATATAATAGTAGTTAACTAGACGATCCGATACCTCTATATAATATAATTCCTTACTCTTTGCTTTAGAGATATAGGGGGTATATAAGCTCTCTAGATCGTAGGTAATACTTTATTTATAGATAACAAAGAAACGCGGAGATCGGCCTAAGGATATATTATATTCCTCTTCAGAGGTGCGATATATTAGAAAGCTATATATTAAAATACTATTATAATATCTATAATAAAAGCAGAGATTCTAAGCCTTAAGAATACTATAAAAGAGGCGATAGTACTCAAAAGACTCTTCTAAGATATAGTACTAAATATAGGAAAAGATACCTAGAAGATTAACTATAATAATTAGTAGATAATCTAACTCGTAGTTAGTAACGGAGAATATATTATAATATATTTCTACTATATAGATATCTAGAACGCGTAGTTATAATAGGAGTTCTAAAAGGGTAGCTTTAATATAGCTTATATACCTATAGTCTTAATACCTGCTAATAGTCTTATAAAGAACCTTTCTAGAGGTAAGTTTAAGCACTTCTATGCGCTACTAAACCTAGTAGATATATATATACTTATTATAAAGGATATAAAGTAGGAATAATTAGAAATAAGGGGGTATAGCAGCTGAGAAAAGTCTATATTTTGCCCTATAGCTAGGAAGCCTTATTTAGCTTATAAGAGCCTAAAAGTAAGTTTAAAAATACCTAAAGGCGAATATTATCCTAGGCTAAAGCCCTAAATATATATAGAAACCCCTAAACCTAATAATAAAGCTTAGCTCTAATAAGCATAAGAGGTAGTAGTAAATATATCTAACTAGCTCTGCTAGTATTAGGCTAAAGTAGCTATAAAGAGTCTACTAGCTATAGCAAGGCTAGGGGGGACCCCCTTTCTACTATTAGGCAGAGAGAAGATAATAAGCATAATACTAGGGGTAATAAGTATAGTAGGAGAAGCAGCAGCTGCTATAGGTATAGCAAGAGCTAGAGGAGGAGCGAGCGCAGGGGTAGCTAGGAGCATAGGAGCAGATATAATAGGAGCAGGGGTCTTAGTAATACTACTCTAGGCGAGGGCAAAGGTATACTAGATACTAGCTCTCTAGTAATTAAGATCCTATATATAAAGTTAGAAATAGATTAAAAAATACTTCTAAAGCTTAAAAAACGCCTCGAAAATCGAGAGATATTTCTAAAAGAGTATTATACTTATAGCCTAGGTGGTAGAATTAGACTTTATAACCTCCTAGAAGTAGCAGGCAAAAGGCACTATAATAGGCGCTAGAGGGGTATAGGGATAACTATGAGAAGTAGAGGTATATGATATATACTAATTCTTCTTATAGCGCTTTATACTAGAGGTGCTAATAGCTATAGGTATAGGGTTATAATAGTAACCCTAGGTCATGCTTACGAGGGCAGACCTGAGGCACTCCTTATAAGGGATATTATAGCAGAGGGGTCCTCGGGGAGCTATTTTTAAATAATTAGTATAACGCTTCTAATATATAAGATGCTCTAGATAGTATATATATAGGGTATTATACTCGCCCTTATCTTTAACCTCCTCGATAGAGGGATAAGGGGGATAGGGGGGGGGGAGGTATAAGGGGGCTAGGGGGCGTAGTAGACTCCTTATTATTATTATTATTAGAGACGGGGGGGGGGATTAATAGTAGTAGTAGCATTAGTAGTAGCCTTCTTATGCTCGTGCTTATATACTCTGCGCGCGCAAGTAGTAGCCTTCTTCTTAGAGATAGGTATTATGAATTCTAATCTATAAAACGGTTAGCAAGGGTTCTAATAATTATATCAAACGCTCTAATAATCGTTTTAATAATATATAAATATTATAGCAGGCGATTTGGGATTTTTAAAAAACTTACTTTTATAAATTATAGGTAGTCTGAGGAAGAAAAAATTCGATTATAAGAAGGCGTAAGAGGTCTTATTTACCTCTACTACTCGCACCCGACGGCTTATGCTAACTATATTAGGAAATTTCGTTAATTCTGAGAGTATTTATAACCCGCCTTAATAACTGAGCAACCCTGTTGAGCACTCTCACGTTCTATAAATATAACTATAAATAATATTTTCATTTATTTATTTACTTTATTACTATAAAAGCTATTTTTATATATTTTATATAATAAATTTAGATAGGTTTTAGGTATAAGGTAGTAAGGAACGCGTTTTTCAGCTATCTATGACGTCTAAGGGGGTATATTATAATATCCTCACTTTAAGCTGCAGCCTCATAGCCTACCACGTGACGTGCAGTATTACATAAGCTATACGTATAGATATTAACCCGCGATGCGGGTAACCCTTCCGAATAGTTACTTCTATAATACACCTTTATTCCTAATGACCTGCGCGCTCGTAACTCGCAAGAACTCCTATAGGGTAATCTAATAAGTCCTTTTCCCTATAATCTTATCCTAGCTTATAATATAATCCCCCTTCTCTAAACTAGTTTATCTTTAGACTAGGCTACTCTATAGTTATCTAGAGGGTACCTAGTGCCTACCTATAAGTCTTTCTTAGTTCCTAGTTCCTATAGGTCTAGAATTTAATATCCCTAGCTCTAGCTATATAACTCTTCCTTAGATAGCTAGGTAGCTTAGAGAAGTAGTTAGCTAGTAGTAAGGTACCTTATCCTCTACCCTAGCTACTCTTATAGCTCTATACCTAGCTATTAAGGGATTTTATAACTAAGGAGCTTAGAGGAGTAGTTAGCTAGTAGTAAGGTACCTATCCTCTATCCTAGCTATTCTTATAGCTCTCTATATAAAAGGTGCTCAGAGAAGCTTAGAGGAGTAGTTAGCTAGTAGTGAGGCACCTATCCTCTACCCTAGCTACTCTTATAGCTCTCTACCTGAAAGGTCTAGGACTACCTAGTAAAAGGTGCTTAGAGAAGCTTAGAGGAGTAGTTAGCTAGTGGTGAGGCACCTATCCTCTATCCTAGCTACTCTTATAGCTCTCTATCTAAAAGGTCTAGGACTACCTAGTAGTTATCTAGATACTTATAGCTAACTCCCTTATAAGGGTTATTCCTTTTTTTATAGGGTTATACTAAAATATATTATTATTTAGGCTTATTTTTATTACTTTGAATTCGCCCTCTGAATTATTATATTTTCAGCTTAATATTATATTTTTAGTAGCTTTATAGGGGTAATAAAGATATTCTCTCTCTAGGGGTAAGAGAGGTTATTATGATAATATAGGGGGTTACTAGTTATTATCTAGTAGTTACCTAATGCCTCCTTATATATAATAGGGTTAAATAAAGGCGAATAATATAATAATCTAGGGATTATCTTCTTTTTAGCTATATAAAAAGCTAACTTTAGTATTAAGTTAAAAAGTATAAATATTATTTGAAATTTCGTTCTATTAAAATCCTCCCTCTTACTTCTTTAGATTATAATATTAATAAGTTGCTATTAGTCTCCTGCTCTCCTATTATAACTTTATCTTAATTATTATATAATAAATCTATTATTATATCTTCTGCTACTACTAATACCGCCCCTTTTCCCACTAATATACTAGATACCTCCTATATCCCTATAATAAGTAAGCTCTAGGGGTGCTCCTGCTGCTACTACCTCCTAGTATAAGTAAAGTAGGAGCCCCCTAAGGAGGATATCCCTGAGATTAAGCTCCTTATAAGCTTAATAATTTATTTTAAGAGTAATAATAAATACCTAGTCCTTAGCTAGTACTTATCTAGTGCTTTACTAGTTTAGCTTTAGAATTTATTACTAATTTATATAGTTTTAAATACTTCTACTAAATATAAGCATTATACTAAAATAGATAATAGAAACGCTTATATTAATATAAGTTTTATATGTTATTTTCTTATTATATAATAAGCGCTACTAATAAGCTTAAGTAGCTAATAGATAAGGGTAGCTCTAAGCCTAATATTCAGGCCTAGTATACTAAAAATAAGGTAGGTTATCTAATACCTCTCTAGTGCCTCTTTAGTGCTTTATTACTAGTTTCTAATTTTATTTAGGAGGAGATCCTTACTATTTAGCTTATAGTTTAAAAGGCTCTCTAGGCTAAAAAGAATAATACTAATATTATACCTAAGACGTATAAGGCTAAGGAGGCTGAAATCTCTATAGAGATAGAGGACTATTAGATAGCTACCTTAGAGGAGGCTACTACTTACTAATAGCACCTCTCTAAAGAGGTAGAGAAGTAAACCGAGTTATTATATAAGTAGTATAAAGAGCTCTGCTATTACTACTCTAAGATAGAGTAGTTTGCTAAAAGGTAGATTAAGGCATAAGAGTTATAAGCTATATGCGCCTAGGAGTTAGTTAACTCTTATAATAAAGTTATAAGTTTATGTAAGCCTTACTAGTACCTCCCTAGTACTTATCTAGTATTTCTAATATATTTTTAGAATTATAAGGCTATTGCTACTAAATCTAGTAGTAAAGATAATAGCTCTAATAAGATAGGTGCTAGTACCTAGGGGATTTAAAAATTCTTTAGGAGCACCCCTAGTAAGCTGCTAATAAGCTCTAGGTAGTTATTAGTTACCTTTAGGTATATATTTAGTTACTTTTAGGTATTTTTCTCGTTTTTATTACCTCGTTAGGAGGCCTTTAGGCTAATAAATTAAAATACCTAGCTAGTATGCCCTATTTCTAACTACCTACTAATTACCTATTGAATTAGTTCTTAAATTATAAGGAAATCGTGATGTTTTTGCTTATAATTAGGCCTTATAGTTATTTTATAAGTTAATAGATATATTATATTGCAGTTCCTATGAATTATTTAGTTTGCTATAGCTGTCACACGCCTTTTGGTGATATAGTTAGCTATCGCGTGGCATTCCACGTGACCACGGTTGGGCTTAACGCCCATCCTTTAAGTAGGAGACTTCTAGTAGATAGCTTAGAAAGCTCGGCTATTATAGAATATATCACTATATACCTATAATTACTTATTATACTATTTACTATTATTTACGCTTATACTGCTCTTTTCCTCGTTTTACTCGCAATCTTAGCAACCCCTATTATAGCCCTAAGCTAGTAGGAAGACTATGATATCTAGTAGTATAACTTATCTCTTTTTTTTCCTTATCTAAGTCCTCCTTTATACTATAAAGACTTATAATAAAGTAGAGGACTTAGACTTAACCTCAAAACCTCCTTCTAAAAGTATTTATATATTAAAAGAAAGGAAGTTAAAGAGGTTAAAGAGATAGAGGTCTTAACTATTAACTTATATAGCTAACTATTCGAGTTTAATATTAAATTAGTATAGTAATCCCTCTCTTATGGAGGAATATTATAATATAGGAGATATAGCTAGAATTGGATATTATAATAAGGCTCGTAAGCTTTATAGTTTCTAGTAGGCTTATAAGGACTATAACTTTACTCTTAGCCTTAGCGAACGATTTTATAACTAGATAGCAAACCTTACCTCTCTTAAATAGGATAATAACTATATACCCTATATAGATATTATCGATATAGGCTAGAAGGCAAAAGCTAACTTATACTATTACTAGATACTTAAGCCTAATAACTATATAGTTATATTAATTAGCGTTATTAATATAATTATAGCTATAAGGGATATTCTAGTAATAGTAGCACTTTTTATACCCCTATCTAGAGAAGAAAGCCTTTATAGAGCTAGCGAGAGAATTACCCTTCTGCCCCCGAGAGATGAAAGAGTTGTAACTCCTATCTAGTCTAGCTAGTTAGATATTAAACCCCTAGGACCTCCTATTAAAGCAAGAGTTATAATAGATAATATTTATAATAGGAGTAGAAAAAACCCCGAACTATAAGTTATAGCGCTAGAAGATATTATTATAGGACTATTAGAGCGAAAAATCTATAGAATATTATAAATTCTTTATAATACTACTACGGGTCTACTAAAGTAAGATATATTAATAAGGAGGACCTAGCTATTATAATAGAATTTAGCGCTACTACTAATATTTTTACTATTATTCTAGGGGC
This sequence comes from Colletotrichum sansevieriae, assembly GCA_026260285.1. Classification (NCBI taxonomy): domain Eukaryota; kingdom Fungi; phylum Ascomycota; class Sordariomycetes; order Glomerellales; family Glomerellaceae; genus Colletotrichum; species Colletotrichum sansevieriae. The sequence goes on along the minus strand of JAOQIF010000218.1, from coordinate 515 downwards.
CTTACCCGGAGCTGCTAGCCTAGGGTCTTAAGGCTTTACTCCTTTAAGTATTTAACTAGCTCGAGGCTAATACTAGGGTGCTATAGCCCGTAGGAACTTAATAGGAAGGTAGATTTGCCTAATAATATAGTATTTTTTAGCTAGATATTAATAAGAAGTATAGCATAGAGCCTATCTTTTATAACTAGGATATTCTATATTATAAGGAGATAGATCTATAGATCTCTAGCTTAGATACTAAAACTACTAGCCTAGCTATAGCTTTAGAGATTATATAGAATTAGAGCTCTCTATTATAAGGGAAAGCACTTAGCTAGTAGGAATACTAACTTAGGCTAATTAAATAATAGAACTACCTCTGCATAGGATATTATACTCTATGCGATGCTATTAGGAGATATTTTATACTAACCTAATAGGAGTCTATCTAATAGATCGCTATATATAGGTTTACTATAGAAGACCTTAAGGGAGATAGAGATATTTATAACTTTACTTAAAACTATTTTAAATAT